>JACJUY010004162.1:31361-75323 GCA_014220935.1 Platorchestia sp. MABIK | reverse complement strand
AGAAAACAATAGCGGACCCAGAATGGATCCTTGAGGAACACCAAAGTTATTTTGAAGGAATGGGGAAAATTTAGGTATTTATAATACCTAATAACAACTAAACGTAGAATTTGGAGCAATTCATTATATTAAAAAAATTGAAACTGTAAAATTTTTACCATGAAAAATGCATTGACTAAAAGACTAACATTCCAGACATTTTTCAAAATATATATATATATATATGTATATTTTATATTTAAACGAGCCATAAAATAAATGAAATAGGCAAATAAAAGTATTTAAGAGTGTTATCTTTAAATGATACATGAATATCTGAATGTGTCATTTATAATCCGCCAAGGTACAAGTCTAATGTACATTGATTCTTGAACCATTTAAAATCCGATTATGTATTAGAAAAATAAATTTTGGTGAATTTGATGATATTGTGGCAATTGAACCAAACACACGCAAATGGTAATGATATATTTTACGTTAATAAATAAATTTGCATACTTCATTTGAGAATATGTATTTCAAAAACATGGACGTGCTTAGTTTTTTCAAGCACAGCTAAGATATTTTAACCCAGTCTAAGTATTGTGTCCTATTATTGCGCAGAATCTATAGAAAAATGCGTCTGAAGTTGACGATGGAAGTGCACGCAGAAAAAACAAGATCTAATACTACATAATTTGAATTAGATGTGGTTTAAGCCTGCTATAAGTAGAGTAAATCCCAATATTTCATTGGTCGAGAGTCTCGAGACAGCTATAAATCAAAATCTATTTCCTGTAAGTTACAATACTGCTTCTGAATACTTCTTGAGATCTTCCATCAACCTGTACAGTTGAGCAGCACATAAAATAAATGTATTTGAAATAGAAAATTATAAACTGAAAAAGAGCAATTTTAGTATGAAGGAAATACATTGACAAAAAATTAGTCTTTGATATCTTAAGTTATAGCATTTTAGTTTCTGGAGTGTACTTTTTGCTCTTATGTTCAACTATTTCAATGGTGTAACTACTGTAGTGGTACACCTTTTTGATGATGCTTGAAGTACATACTTTTATATGATTTGACACTTTGATTGCAATGTGCACCACTGGTGGTACACAGAGGTAATTTTTGTAATGCTGCTGACTGACCAGTAGTTGCTAACTCAATTTTCATAAATACTAAATCAAAGCTAAGTGAAGGCACAATCCAGTTCATGTTTGGTAATAGTTTACTACAATTGACTTTAAATTTGAGCTTCTCATTCAATTTAGTATTTTGTTACTGCAGTCAAAGTGTTAAGTTACAGCTGTTGTGTACTATTAGCGGCTTAACTCGGGAGTTAGCCCCGTTGGTGAAATATTCGATAACTAAACCTCCCACTAGATGGCGCCACTAGTCTTAAGCTTAACTCGACGCGAGAAAACCACCGGATAAAAATAAATAAAAATAATTGTCTTACTTGTTGGGTTGGGTTGGGTTGGGTTGGGTTGGTTGGTTGGTTGGTTTGGTTGGGTTGGGTGAGTGATACAGAGCCGTGGATGGTGTATCCGTTTTTCTTGCGTCGAGTTAAGCTTAAAACACGTGGCGCCACCTAGCGGCAGGTTTAGTTATTATAACCAACGGGGCTAACTCCCGAGAAACCCCCTATTAGCTTATGTAAAATTAGCTGCCCAAAATTCTTTCAGTAACATCATTTCTGTACTCAAATTTGTGTTATCACTCAGATAGATTTAAAGTGATTAGCAGGATGGGTCAACATTGATTTTAGGTTTTTCAGGGAAATTAAAAATTCCATTCCAAAGAATCACTTAAGGAACACATTTAAAAACGTTTTACACAAATGACATTCTGCTTGCTGATGCGTTATTTTCGAGTTATTCAACTTTGAAGTTATAAGAACGTCAGATATAAAAGTGAAGGAACGGACACGTGAATATGCTGTAATACGGTATTAACGTAACGATGGGTGAGGTTAGGGTAGGTTATGGCAGGTTAGTTAAATGAACTAATATAAAATAACATAAATCAACCTAAAATAGCTTACCTGAACTTACCCAAACCGTCTCTGTTTGTTTCCCGCCAAGAAGTGGGCGTGTCTCGCCAGAAAAGTGGGCGTCACCCAACAATGCGTCGACTAAGCAAGCGACCAAATAAAGTCATTCTTATCTGAACGTAATTATTGTTATATCTCGAAAATAACGCATCAGCGAGCAGAATGCCATTCCTGTAAAATGTTTTTAAATGTGTTCCTCTGGAGATTCTTTGGAACGGAATTTTTAATTTCCGTGAAAGGCCTAAAATCAATATTGACCGCAGGATGTAATTTCATGATTGAAAGTCACAAATTAGAAAAAATGTTAAATAATTTTCTCACTCGCATTAATTGTCAATTTTTTCATATTGAATTTGTTCTGTTATTTATCAAGTCTGTTATTTTTTAAAAGTTGAAATGCTCAAAAATATGTCAAGTCAATAAAATTTGTATATTTTGCTGTATTTCATTTAGTGATGTACCGATGTATCGGTATTGATATCGGCAAGTATCGGTCATTTTACTGGTATTGGTATCGGCAAAATCCGGCTGATACTTTACCGATACTTTCCTATAATACGTATTTTTTCATAAAAATTAAAGTCATAAATCATGAAAGGAAAGTATAAGCATATAAAGAGCCTATTCATACCTAGTAAATTAGTTCGCTAACTGTTGAAATTACAGCGTTTAATCAGGCCCGCTAACTGAATTTATAACTTTGAATTCCCGATGAGTCACGTGCGGTCAGTGAGAGCAATGTTCCATGAATAGTTAAACGCAGTAGCGACATAAAATTATTATACTTTTACAACTAAAACCTATTTAGTTTGACCCAATTTTCATTTCTCTAAGTATATGACAGGCTAACAAAAATCGTACTAATTAAATAAAGTTGAAGGTGCATTTTAAAGTTTTTGTAAATTCAATAAAGAAGTAGCCAAAAATTCTATTTTAATTTAGCTTGTAAATTGTCAAATATTACGAAGCTAATAATTTTAATTTAATTTAGCATGTAAATCGCCGTACATCACGAATCTTGCATTTTTCTTCTATTTTAAGACGTTTGAAAAATTCATGAACAATCTTACAGTTGGTTGTGTGTTTGCGAATCTTTTCGGTTTTGGGGCCTATCAAATTTTAATGTTTTCTTTTCGCCAAAGTATGTATTTTGGTGTGAAAAACACGAAAATGAAAATCATTTTGTGGACAAATTATTCGTTAAGTGCTTCTAACCTAACCAAGGGTATAATTTCAAACACCTCACTGTTAATCATAGTGAAAACTTGGTGGACCCTGCAACAGGTGTACACACTCAAATGATTGAGAGTGTATGGCATAGTCTAAAAATGAAAAAAAGTCAGGGAGGCACTCACCGACAAATGATAGATTCCTGTCTATGTGAGTTTGCGTGGCAAAAACATACCGAGAAACGGCAGTTTTTTCATGAAATATTAATGGATATGANGCATAATAACCTCAGTTGGCAAATAAAGATTGCTAAACAGTGAATACTTATCTGTTCATACATGCTTGTTACGGTATCACACGACAATAGAGCGGAAAGATGACGCAACCGAAAAACTTTGTGAGGGAAACAAATCAAACTTTGACACTGGACTGCAGTGTTGCCAACTTAGGATTAAAGTACGAATCTATCACCTAGCAGAAAAAATAGCATTCAAATGCAAAATGTAGCATTTTACAGGGCGATTTTAAAATTATGTTAAATTTAGTCATTTTCAATTGATTTCTAGCATCTATTTGTTGACTCATGGTTACTCAACGACTCGTTGAAGTTTCGTCCAAACCTAGTTGAAGTTTTGTCCAAACCTAGTTGAAGTTTCGTCCAAACCTAGTTGAAGTTTTGTCCAAACCTAGTTGAAGTTTCGTCCAAACCTAGTTGAAGTTTTGTCCAAACCTAGTTGAAGTTTCGTCCAAACCTAGTTGAAGTTTCGTCCAAACCAAGTTGAAGTTTCGTTCAAACCTAGTCGAAGTTTAGTCCAAACCTAGTCGAAGTTTAGTCCAAACCTAGTAGAAGTTTCGTCCAAACCTAGTAGAAGTTTTGTCCAAACCTAGTAGAAGTTTCGTCCAAACCTAGTCGAAGTTTAGTCCAAACCTAGTAGAAGTTTCGTCCAAACCTAGTAGAAGTTTCGTCCAAACCTAGTAGAAGTTTCGTCCAAACCTAGTAGAAGTTTCGTCCAAACCTAGTAGAAGTTTCGTCCAAACCTAGTTGAAGTTTCGTTCAAACCTCGTTTGATTGTTTTGGTCCACTTTTGGAACCAGTTACTATTAGAGCTAGTCTACATTACGTTGCAATACGATTAGAAACACTTATCTATCGAATGGATTTCATTTCATTTTTTTAACAATATAGTTAACAGAGCAAGAGCAGTTTTATTATTCATAATCAAAAACTTTATTGTCAGTAATGTTATATTATTAGATAAATTAGTGAATAATTTTATTATAACACCCATGTAGGGCTTATAATGATTTTATTTTAATATAATTTTCATAGTATCGGTATCGGTAGTAGTATCGGTCAAAGTATCGGTATTTCCAAGTATCGGAGTATCGGTATCGGTATCGGCCAAAAATGGGTATCGGTATCGGCAAAAAAAATGGTATCGGTACATCACTAATTTTATTGTCATTGGACAGGATGTGAAGTTAATTATCAGTATTCTACATTTTTGTCATAGCACAATTATTTTGAAATATTGAAAACTATTCAAGCAGACAAATGTAAATTGTTGACAAAATATTCTGCGGAGCACCATGCTAGCACCTTTAGCATTCTCTGCTAACTCGTACACGCAAGGAAATGATTGGCCCAAAATATTCTGCGGAGCACCATGGTAGCCCTTGTTGCGTGCTCTGCAAACTGGAACAAAGAGGCAATGAAATGCTTGTGTTAGCAACACATACCCTGGTCTAGGAAGAATGGGATTAGCATATTTGCTAAATAGTTTACTATATTTGTGCTTGAGCTTTCTTCAAAATGTCCTCAAATATTCTGAAAGTTGTATAATTACCTCAGGAAGCACAGCTGAATGAAAGATTTTTTACTGAGTTTATATTAGCACCAAGAGATGAAAATTGCATTCAAAACTATTTGGATTTTTAAGTGTTCTTCAAAGCTGTTTCCAGCTGGTCAAATTGCCAAAATTGAAGAAAAGGAAAATGTGCCTTTGGTTTAAATTTCAGCTGCTATTAACATTTATGAGAAATCTAGGTACTTCTAGGATTTTAGAAGAAATCTAGGACTTTGTGCGCTTTAATTTCTAATTTTCCTTTTATATTCTTTGTAAGTTAGTTATTTTGGATGTTTTCTTGAACTATTTTAAAATAATTTCACAGATCTGGCAATAAAATTTAAGAATGAAGCCCAAACCAGAATCAGAAGAAGTGGTGGATGGGATTGCAGAAGAGGAGGAGGAACTGCACTCCCTCACTCACTACGCTGGAGATGAGGAGCTGCTGGTCAAACACATGTTTGCAGCCATCCAACACACAAAGCTAGAGGCCATGATGCCCCCTGTGCTCAAGGTGAGAACATTGGTTTCATTACTTTGAAATACAGCACATTTTACTCTGCTGCAAACTGTAAATGTTGTCCCTACTTCTTGCCTTTTAGTTTGTTATTGGAAAACTTGTCTTGAGCTAAAGGTTGCAGGGCTTCCACAATAATGTCAATTACCCACACATGTCCTGGACCTGATGGTCTCTTGAGGATGCTGGCTCCAATAAAGTTATCTAGTTCTCTGGAACTTGTGTGTTTCAGTAAATTTAAAGAGTGAATATGTATATTCATTTCAAAGTATGTTCAATGAACCTAGTTTTTAGTTCTAGTAATTGTCTCATAATAATAGTTGAAATAATAAGTAAATAGAAATTATGTAGTCTGGTTGAATGCCATAAGTCAGGTTGAATTGGTTCATTTTTATATTGTGTGAAATGCACCTCATCTTTATCATTTTTTGCTTGAATTGTACGTGCCGTGACTTTGCTGTTCAGCCTGTTGCAAATAATGATCCCCTTATGCCTTGTACAAGTGTTGAGATGGTGTAGTAGCAGTTAACATGGCTCCATAAGCAAGACACTGTCAAAGACATCTTCAAAATATATGTAATTGAAATTGATTGTTTCTTTTTTTATAAGGAATACCATTGTCAAAATAAAAACTTTCAGCATTTAGAATGATCACATTTTTATTGATCACAGTGAAAGTGGAGAAAAGTGCATTTCACTTGTTCTAAGATATATTGTCATCAGCTGGAAGCTCAAATATTAATTGATAAAAAAGACATTAAATTAGGTGATTAAAGATACCTGATGGATATGAACAAGATCAATCATTGAGAGCCACTGGTTATGCTCCTAAAATATTTGGGGATCCTGAAATAAGTATGCTTGTGAAACTGGACCCTATCCAAAAATTGTAAAAGTGTGGGTTTAGCTTCCAGAATTTCTTTTTTGAGTCTTAAGGCAAATTTTTCTCATGTTCTCAATTCAAGGTTCTTGTGCATATATAAAGCAATCTGACCCTTGTGTACACTTGCACTTATTTTTTTTAGCATTGTGCATTCCCACCTGGTCAACACAGCCTGGGTTAGTTCATGTCTGTGTGTTGCATCACTGTGATGTTGGCATTCTTGTGTTGTTCATTTCTCATATGTCCGCTCATAATGGGGTCAGCCCAGAACATTCATATGCATTTTTGCAAATTTTTCTTCACTTTTTGTCTTCTATGTTTCATCTGTAAAGTACCTCTTCTTTGAAACAGGTTTGTGAAGTTCTTATTCAGAGAGCATTTTAGATTTGGCCATGGTAAACATAAGTCAGCTCTGCTAAATTGTTTCTAAGTTCAAAATATGAAGTTGGGAGTACTGAACACTTCACAATCTCGTGTTAGAACTCTGATAACTTATGTGGTGGTTGGAATTTTAGTTCAAGTGCAATATTTCAGAGAATTTAGTGACCTGATCTGATTTCATCAATGAGCTGATATACTTTTGATGTGTCACAATCAAGGGTTCAGGCTGAAGGTTTTAGCTCAACTGAATCTCAATTGTTTCATTTACACTTCAGTTTAAACAAGGCAAATAAAATGATTGTTTCAGGTTTTGTATTTTAATGTTTTGAATGACATTTCTACAATCTAAACAGTCATTTGTGCAATATGCTAAAGTTTTACTTTTTGCACATCTTTCTGTTCTTACTCATTCAATTTTTTGTTGTGAGTGACATTTCATATCAATGTGAATGGATTTTAATCTATTTAAATTGATTCTGTACGGTTTTTACTAGGGGTTTTAATCCTCTCTATTTTGTGTGCTGGGGCTTAAACGTTTTGAAGCTAAAATTTTCTGCAGTCTCACTACACCAGGTAAATGAAATCTGGTGTAGAATTACAGAATTTTTTCTTTGCCTTAACAACTGAGCATTGTTTCTTTAAAACTTTCAGGCTGTTCATCGAGTTTAAACATGCTTATACAGTCAATATTCTGGTGCACCAAAGTCTGAAATGGCTTTTTGTTGATACCATTTTGTTTTATTTTTGAGTGTAGAACAGAAGCAAGCAACATGCATGTGGTTATTCAAGAAAATAACAGTAATTAAATGAACACATTTCCTGCATGGGACAAACTAGAGTTCAATATTTAATTCAAATTTAAAGTGAATGGTAGTGAGCAATTTTGAAAGTGGTAAACCTTATTTAACATCTTGCCTTCATTTAGCTATGGTTAAGTATTTATAAAAATTGAGTGACTGGAGGCTGGTCAGCAGCATTGTGAAAATCCCTTCAGTGACCACCAGTTGGTCCCTTTGTAGGAAACGTGTCAAGAGGCAAGTTCAAGAATAGATGCCGGTGTATTACCATCTCAAGTTATCTTCCCAAGGTCTTGGAAAATCAAATCAAGGATGGAAAATCTAAATCTTTTTTTGTTTTATTTTCTTCTGATGTGTGGCTCACCAATGAAGCAACTTGTGTATAAGCTGCAGTTTATTTAATTGACCAGCGCTTGAGCTGCCATGCCCCCTGCTGCCCGAGGCGTCTGCCACATTTATGGTTGTTGAACTGTGCTGTTGGCTTCCGCTTGTAACTCCTCCTGAAGTCTGTGTGGGCATGTAAATTTTATAGTCTCCCTCTGGAACTAGTAAGAGGTGAATTTTACCCCCTTCACCACCCCCACCGCCGCCTCCACCTTTTCTTCTATCTTGCTTGAATGGCAAATTCTCCCTTCCATAGAGACTGGAAAGTAGACCAATAGGAGCGGCATACTGATTGGAGTGACTGGAAGCAGTTCCATCAAAGTCTGTAATCGAAATACTCGGTGTTCCAAGGTCATGCTGCGCTGTAAAGTCCTGAACGCCATCGTATGCTCTGCCCCCGGTAGTCTCCCGTACCTGGGCCTGCACGCTGGCGCCACTCTTTGCGTAATCCAGTTCACGTGTCAGCTTTGGGTGATATTGTACATCCAGCTTCAGGACGGGAGCTGGCTCTGCAAGCCTTACGTTATTTTCGTTTGTAAAAATAGGTTTCCGAAATTTATGAGCAGTTTTTTCACTGTTGTTGACATCTGCTGCTGAAATTCGCTTGCGTTGAGTTGAATCACCAAACTTCGAGGTTGGTCTCTTCTGGTTGCTCTCAAGTTTTTGGTAGAATTTCTTTGGAGGTAGAGCAAAGTTTTTGCCAGAAAATTTGTTAGTTTTTCCTAGGACGCCGTCAGTATCTACCTTATTGTCGCCATGAACGTCATAAGAGTGAGGTGTGTCAAACGACGCTTCATATGACGGATGACTTGACGCGGCGGCATGTGACTGAGCAGGATCTACTCCAGAGAGAGATACATCTCCGTGCAGGGATCTGGGAACAGCTCCCATAAATGCGGAGTTTGCTGTTGCACCTCCGGCACCTGATCTCAAGTCATGCCCGGGCCTGGAAATTTCAAAGCTACCAAAGTTAAGCGCATCAAAAGTCGGTGTTCCATAAATTATGTCGCCGGTCGACCCACCGTAATTCTGTGGTCCGTGCTTCTTTTCTTTGTTTGGCTCTTTGTGATTTGTTGGTTCGTATGCCGTTCCTCTGTTGCGTGGCTCATGGCTGTAACTCTGAGGAGGTGGAACGTAGGCACTCCACCGGTTACCTGGACGTACACTTCCTCCTTTCTCGACAGTGTCGTCATCGCCGTTGTGGCTTTGCTTTCCTTCTTGCTGGAGGTGCGACGGTTCTCTTCTCTCTGTCCGGACGTTAATTTCAGGCGCTACTGCTGGTCCTTTCTCGGTGTCGAAATCGCCATCATCACCGGTTGTTTTATAATCTGTTGCATGCTGTCCACCAAGGTTGTTTTTTTGTCTCAGGGTCACAGTGCTGTTATTGAGCTTCATTATTCGGTCATCTGATTCGTTTTTGAAATGGTTTCCTCCACCAAGTTCGGTGTCTGCAGTTGAAGTCTGACCGCGAGGCTGCCTAAAAAAATCTCCCAGAATGTCGCTGATCTTCCCATACCCGTGCCGTGTGTGGTACCCAGTGTGTGCATTTGTTTCTGCATTGCCAACTCTTCGGCTACTCTGGTTGTCACTGCTGATTTCTTTGTCATCTCTTGTAATAAATAGATCACTGCCTGTGAGATGTGTTTTTCTTTGATGGAGTACTGTGGACGTCTCATGTGTCCTGGAAGTGGTATCATGAACTCCTTGCTGCTGATTGCTCTGCCTTTCTTGATCGCGTACGTCGCTCTGAGACGCTAAATCGTATGATCCGACCCATCCTCTCGTGTACCTTTCGAATTCTTCCTTATCCGACTGTGTTCGATTGCGCGGTGCTGCTTCTACTGCTTTGCGATCTACTACTTGCGTTAGTGTAACGTCAGCCTCTAAAATTTTGGATTTGTTTTGAAGATTGCCTCTATCCGTCTCGTGTGTCATCTTCTGAGTGTGGACAATGCGACCGCCGTGTAAGCCTAGCGTTGTCTTCAGAGCATTCAACTCTCCTGCCTGGTTGTTGGCTGCTACTTTGGCATAACCTTGTTGGGAAGGAGCCCGGCGTTTCTGCCGAACAGACCTGGGGTAGTCGGGAGGGAGACTCACCTCCCCATGGTAAAGGGGAGGGAACTGTTCATCGAAGCCTCTTCTGCTGCTTGAATCAGTCAGATGGTACTGGATCCTCTGGAACAAGAATTGGGTGCGTTTAAATTGCCATTTTGTTCAATTGAGACATGTCACTCGTGAAGAAAAGAAAGGGCGCATGCGTGCAACCCTCACGCCTGACGAACACGGGCGACAAAAGTTTTACAGACATAATTTCGCACAAAGTTGCTCCTATGCCCAGCCAGTGTGGGCTGGAGCGGCGAATTTAAGAACAAGGTCGCGGCTGCTTTTTTTTTTTTGCCAGTTGAATCGCCAGCTTCACTTCCTGCCATATTTTTTATAGAGGTGAGAAAAACCTGAACTGAACGAAATTCATTGCTTATTGTGTACATTTGCGCATTGATATATATATATTTCAAAGGTCCCCGTTTACGTTCATTTGACGTCAAGTGTGTGCGCGTTGTCGCGATGGAGAAATCGCATTCAGGGGATGTTCGTTTGAGCTCACATCTAATGTCACTCGTGTGCACAGACTTAAAGGTCGCGATTAACGCGGCGTCTTCTTGACCGCCAGCGAGACGTTACCAACAGTGACGTTACTTCATGTCACGAGTAGCCTCTAAAATCTCCAAAATTAGTGAATGTTTGGATTTAAATCTCAAATCCCAATTTGCATTTAGATCCCAAATCAAACTAGTAATCCCAAGTGTACGCTCACAGTCTCAGAAATGATGTAAACAAGGCGCTTCGAGGTTAGTAGGACAAAGGAAAGTCGGTTAAAACTGAGCTTCCCGCGAGGGTACTTTACGTGTACGAAATGCTGCTCATCTTTTATGGATGTGGAAAATGGCTTAGTAAACAAAAGCTATTTACTTGGAATGCATGTAGTTTGGTTTTATGTTAATTGCCTCTAAAAAAAATTTACACGTTCATGCACTTCAGCTAAACTATCGCAACCACGTTGCAATTTGGCTTTTTTCTGCTTGTTCAAAGAAATTAGTTTGACTCGTAGTGGGCCTTAAAATAGGCTCCAACGCCCAACCGTGTTGCCGAGAATAACATTACTCTTTACGCTTAATTTCATAAATATCTAACTCATTGTGTCGCTCAAGTTAGTCTTCGGTCTACAGGGATATCATAAATGACGCGTGTTATTGATGGTTGGTTATAAAAGACATTGATTGTTGGTTATAGAGACATTGATTGTACACCACTGTGACTTGCTGTTCAAACCAAAACTGTAGTTAGAATGTGGTGTCTTCCTCCTTCCCCTCTTTGGATTTGGATGTCTTTGTTACGGATAGGGAAGCTTGAATTAACATCTAATCTAATCTTTCAGTAGGACGTTTATGTATGTTTGTGTGATCCTAAGAATGATCAGCCTTCGACGAAAAGGGCAATTGCTCAGGAAAGAGACGGACGAACATAGAAGCTAGTCGCCTCTCTGGCTGTGAGAGCCGCATCCCGTCCGTGTCCGTGCAACGCTTGTCTGCTGGTGAAAGCGACCTGAATATAACACGTACTAGAGGCGGCGGGTGGTGCTAGGCAAAGCGTACCTACCAACGTGACTTGACTAACTTGGTAGGCCTTTCCGAGCGGCGGGTGGTGCTGCGGGTAGTCGAGGTAAGGAGCGGCCTCGTGCAGCTCGTAGCCGTGGTACCTCTCGTCGTGCCAGCGGGAGTGCGTGGTGGTGGTGGTCAGCAGCAACGTCACCACTGTACACACACACGTCACTTCAGCATTCTTTTAACCACCCTCATATGATGAAACGCGGGGTGTTTGAGACGAGACTTGTTTAAAGGGAACTATCGAATCCCGTCATTTTTGACGGGTTGTGTTCACTAGTGTATGTAAGTTAAATAAGCAAAAACAGGAAGTAGTGGGGGATGAAAGAAAACATAAAAAACGCTTCAAATGTGAAATTCTCACCCAACGTAAGATCGCTTCAATTGTATGAAAAAAACACGTGATTGTATCAATATTTTCATTTGGCAAAATCCGCGCTTGAATTCATTGTTGTTTCTGAAATTGTAGAAACTCTAAAATACCAAATTACTTGTTATTCCGCTGCATCTTGTCCACACCTGAATTCATCGCTAGTTATGTTGCACTTACATAGGCCATAGTGTCCGTGTCCCCTTACCTGCCACTGCCGCCGCGCGTGTGTGGCCTGCCATTGCTCTGAGGCTGCCGGCCTGCTGCAGGCGACGTATGCACAAGTCAGTGCTGGGTTGGCTCACTCCGGGAAGACGCCTTGCTGTGTTCGTGAGGTCTCGTTTCCACTCGAAAAAACACTATACAAGTGGAAAGATCCCTTCGCTCGCCAGTGAATGTACTGAAATTATCAGTGACGGCAATGTAAAATTTTTTTTGTCTCTCATACACAGACTAATGCTCGAAACTGTTGGACAAATAATGCAAGTATTTAGTATTGTGACTTTTTGTTAATTACTTTCACCCTTATTTTAGGCGACCTATCTGTAGCATTACTCATTTTTTGAAAAAATTCTGAATTCAGAAACGTCACATTGCTATTTTGAGTCTCTTTTTTAAATCCGTGTTATAGATAGTTGAGGTGCCTGCAATATTACTCGCCTCTAGAGCTGATGGCAGCACACGTCAACTTCAGCCCTACCACCTCATGCTGCGCTGCAGATGAAGCATCCCCGTCTGCCTGACTCCTTATGTTATCTTTCTAAATGGCAAAACCCATTAGCACTAAATCAGTGTATGGTTTAATAAACTTTTCAAATCACATGAGCACGGATCAATTTTAAAAAGTGTTACTAATTTTGCTCCTCGTGGCCTAAATAATTTTAATTTCCGCTGTAACTGAGCGGCACATAAAATATGATGGAATATTAGTATTCTCAGGAAATTTCTATTAATTTTGTAGTAGATGAACGAAGAATTCGCAGTGATGCCATCTTTTGTAACAGACGGCATTAGTCGCGATGCTGCTCATGCCCTCGTTAGTAAGGGGCTCTAGCTATCGTAGGTGCGTCTGCATCACCACCTGTAAAAACGTAACTTTCGAAACGTACCTGCGTTCAGCTACTTTGTTTCACTTCCTTTCCTGTAACGTTAGGTCCTCTTCTGCCTTGAATTCTGCCACAGCGCGCACTGTGGGATATTTTATCGAGTCATTAACAACCTTTACACTCGGTTGGTTTGTGTCTCTATGGCGTTGTGTCTCTATGGTGTTGTGTCTCTATGGTGTTGTGTCTCTATGGCGTTGACTGATTTGGTTGAACAATAAGATTTTGGGCGCCCTCCTCTTCCCAATAGAGGACATGAGAGGCCATTGGTTTAGGTAACATTTATCGGTCCCTCCCTACTTTCAGTTTTTATACCTTCTCCGCTATTGCTTTTTGTCATTTATATTTTCTGTCCTAACAGGTCGATTCTTTTCGCGGGGTATTCTGTGTTAGGAAATCCTTTGTACATAAATTTTATGTTTTCCTTCGCCCCTTCTCTTTCCTCTGTAAAAACATCTTAGCAATTTAAAGGTATAAACGGAACCTTCAACAACTAAACTTACGATTGGCCCTAAAGCAGCTTGCGATTCTTATTTGCTGGTTCGAGCTGCTGAACATCAGTAGCACGGATAAGCAGCGCTGACGAAGGCATTTACGGTACATATGAACGAGAGCTCTTGATCTCTTCACAAAATGCAACGTGTCAGGAGACGTGTTGCCTGTGCAGGTTCTGCCACAATGATGGCAACACGAATTTGAGCTTGTGTTAAAGAGCTTTTATTGCAAGCCATGTCATTAGTTTTTACTTCATTTTGAACCTAATTATGTCTGTTATTATGTCCTGTTTTTTTTGCCGTTCGATAGGGCCCGAGCTGAGAGGACGTAGGTCTTCTTTTTGTTGAAATGAAATTTTTTTGTTGTGTTAAGGACCTCCTTTTTTTGCGTTCACTGCTGTCCTGTTCTTCAGCACCGCTGACTTTCTTCTTCAACTTTTATCTTATTTCATGAACTTCTTTCTCAACTTACTGCTTCTATGCCCCTTCTGCATAGATTCCCCATTCTCTAATTTCCTTACTAAATGGTGCCTTCCTCCTTCCTCTCTTTGATACGCTCTTTTTTGTAGCGGTTAGGGAGGCTTAAACTAACTTATAATCTAATCTTTTGTAGTTCGATAGACTTCATCTCTCATTGTGTAGGTAACTTTCTCTCGCGAGAGAGGTTAGCGCTCCGGTCAACCAAATTACTACTGGAGTATCATGGCTTTCAATTTTTATTCTCATTACATCGCATCATTCAATCTAATTGCTTCAGCCTTCATTAGACGTTTTTAGTGAAACGCTCAGAGTCCGCGTTCTCGTGGTGTCCCGTGAACCTCAGCTCTCAAACTACTCTTCAGTTTCTATAAGAAGCGTTCAACTAAGGGGGAACGGATATTAATTTGAACGAATAAATGAGATTAACCTCTGATCGTTAGGTGGAGCTATTGTGTTATTTCTTCAGGGATCTACAACTGTTGTATCTATAGAAATTAGCACTCTTAGGGGGGAAATGTGAGGCCCTGAGCTGAAAGTTAGATAGGCTTTCTTTTTCGTTAAAAATATTTTACGTTTTGTTAACGACGATTGTTTGTCCTTTTTTCCATCACGTTTCACTTTCTTGTCCAGCTTTCATCTTGTTTCATAGCCTTCGTTCTTAACTTCCTGTTTCTATGTGCAGGGGATTTTGTGTGAGAATACACCTTGTGTGTCGATTCTACGTATAATCTCAAAACTTAATGGTGCGCTCGTCTTCTCTCATTAGAACGCCTTTGTTGCGATTAAGGAGGCTTAAACTAACTTGGCTATTCTAATCTGCTAATGACGTTTTTTTTTATCCTAAAACCTACTTATTCCCAGGACGTACACTTTGTCGCATGTCTATTCTTATGATGTGTTCACTTTCACAGCGTATAAATTACCTGCTTCTACTTAATTTACACATAGTTTTTCGAAGTGTATAATTATTAAAATTTCGTACACTTTGAAACCACACAACTCAGGAAGACACCACACGCTGCTATTCGTTCGATTGCTGGCCATTGTAACCTATCCGTGGAGCGTACACGTACACGCTGCTATTTATTCGATTGGTGCTACTACTGTAACGCATCCGTGGAGCGTACGCGTACAAACGAGCACGGCGCGCGGTGACTGGACTGGTGAACTGAGTGGCCGCGGCCAGCTGTCGGCCTCGTATTTATACGACAGCCTCCCCTTCACTCGGCGGGCAGACGGACTGGCAACAGACGGTGGACGAGTGCGGTATAGCAAAACACGACCGCTGCTGCGAAGGACACCTGCTGCAGCGTGATGCACGTTTTTGAATGATCAAAGCAGAGTGGCGCAATGTATAATTGCGACGGTATTCAAGGTTTCCCCGTTGCCGGAAGGTGTACCCGATCTGGGGCCGGGAGGGGGACTTCCATGACCGCTGCGCCGCCTGCGGGGGCTGACCTGAGAGCGGCGCTGGGGGCAGGCGTGCGACCGTGTTTATGCTTGGCAGCATTCCGCTCATCATCTGCCTGGTCTGCGGTGAAGGTGGAGTTCTGTACGGCTGGTGTTGACCACGTTCGTCATTGCTAATGACATGGCGCCTTCAGTTGGTTCTAGGTGCCCTCTGCGTGGGGAGGAGTAAATTTCCTGGGAACATCAACCGCTGAGTTTCTCTCTGTTCTGATAGGCCTTTCGTTCCTGTTGAAATATATGAGCTTTTTGTTCAGTAACGGAGGACTTTTTTTGTTCTCTGCTGTCTCTCATTTTAACACCTTTCACTTTTTTCAATTTATATCCTGTTTCGTAGATTTGCTGCTTCTATGCGGCGAGGATCTTGTGTGGGAACAGAACCACAAAAAAAATTTCTTTTCCTCTTTTGTTTATTCTTTTGTTTATTTATTATCGACCGTGGTTTCATGCTTACGTTGGATTGATCATACTTTCTATTTTACAGAATTGGTGATAAAATGTGAGGTTGTGAGCTGAGAATTGGATGGGTCTTCTTTTTGTTGAAATAAAATGTTTTATTTTGTTAAGGACCATCTTTTTTTTGGTTCACTGCTGTCATGTTTTTCAGCACCTCTGACTTTCTTCTTCAATTTTAATCTTGTTTCATAACCTTCCTTCTTGACTTTCTGTTTCTATGCGCACGAGATCTTTTGCGGGAACACCCTTTGTGCATAGAGTCCACGTTTCCGTAACTCCGTACTAAATGGTGTCTTCATCCTTCCTCTCTTTGACATCTTCGTTGTGGTAAAATGAGGCTAACACTAATTTATTATCAATCAATCACAAAATTGATGATAGAGCTCGTCTCCGAAACGTTTTCGATTTTTTCAATAAATGACTAATTTTATCGGCATTTTTTTTCGCTTTAAATTTTTAATGAATCTGCGATTTAAGCAAAGTGAACATCTGTTTACAGGTTTTTGTTTTGTTACGAACTATCTTTTTCTCGGTTCTTTGCTGTCCTGTTTTTCAGCTCCTACTACTTCCTTCAACTTTATTTTTATCTTGTTTCATAAGGTTCTTTTTAAACTAACCATCTCCATGCACCTGCGTTCTCTACAACTCCATACTAAATGATGCCTTTCTCTTTCCTCTCTTTGAAACGCCTCTGTTACGGTTAGTTTGGCTTAAACTAACATTTAATCTAAGCACACGTAGCCGACAATTATAATCTTGAGTTGTCATTTTAATCATCGTGTCCATAGGATTTTTGATGTTCATCTTACGTGGTAAAATGGAAAAGCCTGAGACTGATAAAATTATGTGACCTTCGGTGCGATATGGTTCGAGTAACTGAAGCGCTAGCAAACCCATGGTACTACTACTACTACTACTTCTACTACTACTACTACTACTACTATACTACTACTACCAAGCACACGTAAATGAAGTGTGTGGGTTTTGAAGTATACATGATTTATACGAAATGAATTTCATGAAGCTATAACCGTCAGTCGAGCATTATGTTCCATCATTGTTGAAAAAAAAACAGGTAAATCATCTGAATAATCCCTTTTCAAGTATTCGCCTTAACTTGAAAATTTAGAATTTGAAAGCTGATTACCGTTGTAGGATAAGCGTAAGCCTCTTTGCTCCGTTGCTGTGCCGCCAGCTGCTGTCTGGCCACCAAAACTGTACGCATTTTTCTCTTCCTACTGAGAGCGAACTGCAAAATAACGTCGATTTTGATTCCATGCGTCATGTCTTGTGGGGAAGCCTGCTGACTTTTCCAGTGAAAGATAAAATAAAATCGTATTTTTATCGTAAATGGAAGAAAATTCACCATTTTCTTTTACCAGAAGTTTTCTGAACGCGAAGAAATTCGAGCAGACCGGACCGATTGTGCTTCTTCTCGCGTGATACAAGAGCTCGAACCCTGCGAGTACACAGGCGCGAACCCTGCAACTTGTCAATACGACAGAGAGGCCCTCATCATTGCCACCAAATGGGGAGTGAACTCATCAAATGTGTAGTGCGAAGTTGGTGCTTGTCCAGCACCTCCTACGAATTCGCTGATAGCACTTGGCAAGTAGTGGATTCATTTAAGAAGTTGAAGCATCATCTCGATTAAAACAGCGAAACTGTTCCCTTAGTTTTCTGGTTGCTCTTCCATTTGAGTGACGATTAAGCGAAGTACCATTTCGTGTGCCGTGCTAGAAAATGTTTTATTTTTGTGCAAGCTAGCTGCGGGCAGTTAAATGGACATTCAAGGAGAATATCTATATTAGTCGAAAGTATTGTAATGTGAAGTCATTTGCCGTGAATTCAAGTAGTACACTTCAGAGTGATCAGTTGCAATCAATTTTCTCACATTTTTTTTGTGATTTATGAATGTTACGAATTCAGTTTGTTGAATCTGATTGGAACATTGAATTTTCGCTCGAAGGAAATGGTTGGAGAGACGGGCGTAGCGCAGGGAGTGAGCGTGAGTGCATTCGTTTCTTGTGTTTTGTTCCAGCTGTGGAAAGGAGCCCACGCTTCCTTCCTCGTAGATGGTGGTTGAACATTTTGGTCTTTTCTCAGGGTGTGGAAAGTTCTTTTCAAACCTGCGTTCTTTTTCCTCCTATTGAATAGAAAGCTGCGATTCAGAAGGAGATCTTGAAGCCTTGCAGTCCTTTGACGTCCGCGCTTTCCGCCGTCTTTATTTCGAGCGGAATAATGGAAGCATTGTGCGATTATCTAACTAACGAGCGACCACGACTTGGACCGCGCGTGAAACGTGCATTACGATATTCCCTCGTGTGTTTTGTTTTCCATGAATACACTCAAGAAATAATGCAGTTCACATGTATTCTTGATCATTTCACTTTTTTCGATCGTCGAGTCCTGATGTTTTTCAATTCATTCCTGGAGTGGTTGATAGGTCGTTTCCTCCAACTTCATTTAAAAAAATCTGATTCATTTTATTCTGAAAGTACTTGGAAGAGCAGCTTGGTTTCTCTTAAAGGTTGAAGCATCTATGCTCTTCAAATCAAAGTTCTGTTCAGTGTTGTAAATTGCTGCGCGCTGAAGTCCAGAGCTTCATTGCGAGCTGAGGTGCGGAGGTCGAGTGTGAGCGGAGCAAAAATACTCAAAAGTACCGCTGTGTGCCTTAGCATGACGCGTCATTTTCCAGTACGGCAAGTCACGAGAAAGCGAGCGTGACCGCCATCCACTTTTTTTCGCATATTTAATATTAACCAAAGTTTATTTTCTGCAAAAAAAAACTGTATTAGTTTTATTTAATTTTTACCCCTCACATAGAGACATCTGTTGCATCTGTGGAAATTGGCGTTCCTAGGGAAAATACGTGAGATTCTTAGCTAAAGGTTAAGTAGGCCTTCCTTTTGGTGGAATAGGTTTTTGTTTTGTTGCTCACCATCTTCGTTCAGTACCCTGCAGTCCTGTTTTTCAGCATCTACTTTCTTCATCAACTTTTGTCGTGTTTCATGAACTTCTTTCTAAACTTACTGTTTCTACTTACATTGTGCATGGATTTCGCGTTCCCTCAAGTTCATACCGTATGGTGCCTTCCTTCTTACTCTTTTTGGAATGCCTTCGTTGGGCTAGGATGGCTTAAGAGGAGCGTCTAGTTCCTGAGTCGTCTGGTTTATTTATTAAGAGGAGCGTCTAGTTCCTGAGTCGTCTGGTTTATTTATTAAGAGGAGCGTCTAGTTCCTGAGTCGTCTGGTTTATTTACTGTCCGAATTATCTGAAACTTTGTATTTTTAGATAAAAATGAATTCTAAGACATTTTTGATTGGAAATATTTTTTAAATTATTTATATTATGTGATAAATGACAATTTCTAGGTTTTTTGGGTAAATATTCAAATTTCTATTTCTCCGGCATTTTTCGACCGATTTTTACCATTCAACTTGCAAAATAAAGAAAACTTGCTGTCAGTATATCATACTGAACCAGCATTCTCTATAGAAAATTCTTACGCAAAAAGTTTTCTGCGTCCGTTGAAAGTTTTTTTCAAGGTTAAATGGATCCTGGTTTTTGGTGCTTCTATAACGTGAGGTCTACTGCACTATAGCATGAGCTCTGTCGGTTTTGGGGTATTCGGGTTGTCACGATTGTTCTTGTTCTGAGGTCCTAGAGGTTCGGTTCTAGAGAGCACGAGAGGGGGTGGAGAAGTGACACGCAATACGAGATGATACGTTATTGAAGTGATGTGCCGAATTATACAAGTACAATGAACGGTACACGGGCGGGGCACCGCCCAGCACCGCTGTGCTGGCACACGCCACAGACTTGGCGGTGACTGACTACTCCTCTGCCTCTCTAACTCTGGCTACAGCGCATTATATACGCAACCGTATCTGAAGTGGGCTTTCCCGTATTGATAATAATAACACAAGAAATTCCACTCCGACAGCTCTACTTCTTGCTAGTACTATAGCGTGAGGGTAGGTTAGGTTACTAATGGATATTTCTTATTTCCACACATTTAATTTAGCCATAAATACTTAATTTGTACATCTCAAACTGCACCTGGGTCGTCGATATATGGGAGTAAACCTCATGCTGTAATAGCACCTGGTTTTTCCTTAGTCTGTTTTTTTTCTATTTTTATCACTTAGGTACGCTTTGTTGCTGTCGACGTCCAAGCCACTAACAATAGTTACTTGATGTATCATTTGATCAGTCACCTCAGAAATCCCTCTACGCAGATGCTACATTTTCAACATCATACTCTCATGGCTGTGTTTCATGTGTTTCACACGGCTCTTTTACCTCACTGTCTCCGTCGAAGTAGAATTCTCAAATTCCGTGTTGGCTTGCAAGCTTGAGTGGCGGTTATTTCAGTGCGGTATGTTATCGTCACTGCTGTTGACCTTCTTTAAGTACCGTGATTGTTGTAGGCTAAGATCTTTTCAAGCGTTTCCTCACCTCCCATAATGAAATTGTTGGCAGGCGATCCCACTGCAAGATCTGCAGCTCCTGTGTATCCATGAACTGCGCGGCATCAGCAAGAAGAGGATTATTGCAATCATCCAGGGTGAGTTGGTGCCCGAGGCTGGGGCAATGGCGAGATTACGTGGCTAGGATGAGAGGGCTGCGCAGTATTCATCTTTTGATTGGAATTACTGATGTGGATCAACTACTGTTGATTTTATTGGTTGTTATGTAGCTTCTCGAGAGACGAGATGTACTCTATCTTTCATTTTTGCTGGC
This sequence comes from Platorchestia sp. MABIK, assembly GCA_014220935.1. Lineage (NCBI taxonomy): Eukaryota > Metazoa > Arthropoda > Malacostraca > Amphipoda > Talitridae > Platorchestia > Platorchestia sp. MABIK. Next base: position 54,528 of record JACJUY010004162.1, on the reverse strand, counting down.
TCTGCTAACCGTCTATTGGGAGTGGATATGTTGCAACGTATTAGATGTGTAATTGGGAGCAATATTTAAAGTTCATCCATTTCTTTAATTGGTTGAAAATACATAGCTGTATAATAATATTCAAGCGTGAAACTACGTTCGTGCAAATAGTGGCGTGCAAGACACAGCTAACACAGCTACACCACAGGCCGCAACATGTCCGACTCGAGCGGCTCCGAGGACGAGGAGGACGAGAAGGAAGAGGAGCAGCTCAAGCAAGCCTCCAAGACAGCGGGCGGTCGGCGCCGGTGAGTAGTGTAATGCTTGCCACACGAGATTAGTATCCGTGTAGTTTGCAACTACGCCTAGTGATGTAATTCAATTCTTTCACGTGAGGGAAATACTTGGCGTAAATCAACTAATATGGTGGTAATATAATGCTCGAGCTTTATGTTACAATGGCTCACTACATCATCTGTAGTGGCGGTGGAGAGTTGGGCTGGAGCGTCATGACGAGCCGTTACGACGCGAGTGGGGCGATGAGAAGAGAGCGTCAGCCAACTAACACAATATTTGAGGGGTGTGAGGCGTGATTTGGGTGCTGTCAAATTGCTCAATTTTCAATTATTTTTATTTTCGTCAGAACACATAGACTAATCTCTAAAAAATTCCTTGACGGATTTAAGCAAGATAATCGAGGCTGCTAAGGAATGAGGTTCCTTTTTGTGGTAGTCAGAGAAATTCAGTTTCTAACTTTTTAAGGTCTCCATGAATTTTTAAAGGATACTCACTGATGACTGTTGAACCATCGGAAAAATCAGAAAAAATGGAAATTGAGTGAAACGCATGAAATGAAAAGCGACTCTTTAAGACAAGAAAGTTAATGATTAGCGCTAGGAAATTCTGAATATTCTCAAAGTTATTTAAGTAACTGGTGGGTAACATGTAAATGTATTGTTCATCAATGCCTCGAGAAAGTTGGGAACGTCGAACTAGTTAGACATCGGAAGGGGCGCAAAACTAATGAAACTCGGCGGCGAGACGAAGACCTCATCGGATAACAAATTGGCAGACTCTCACTGGATCCATCGACATGGAAAACTACCATTTTGAAAACACCATGCAGCTAAAGCTTTGTCATTAAGCTTTATCATATATTAATTAATTATCAAATTATGCGTTGGCATTTTTTTTATACAACTGACAACTCGCACCTTTGAAATGTTTGTTCGAAAGCCACGAGAGCCACTTTGAAAGAGAGTAGGTCATAAGAAGGAAAACGAAAATAGTAGAAATAAGAACCATACCATGCAGAGCTTCAACTATATCAAAAATAATGAATGGAAGAAATTTCTCCTTCGATAAAGTAAGCCCCAAGGATTGCCGAGCGACCTCCTTCGCAGTTAGAGGGCCTAACCTTACATCAGATTGGGGGCACGATTGAGCCAGTTCATGAGCGCACTGAGTGATCAGAACAATCAAAAAGCGTGAAACAAACTCATTCGTACAAACCGAAAATAATAAAATAGTTTAAAGATGGGAAATCAGGTCGTAGATGAGAGGTTGAGGGTTTTTACATGAGCAGTTAAGCAAATCTTCATTGTAATTAATTGAGCCATTTTATTTTGATCGAGTCTATGTACGTATAGATCAAAGCTTTGTGCCACAATGTAGTATATCAGTAAATTAAAGTCTCACAACAATAAATTCCAAGCTCACCTACATTGATTCGTTCTCCGCCCCCGATCTGCTGTTCCGTACGAGAGAGTAGAACCATCGTTCCTTAGAAGTTCTACTCTCAACAATCACCTATCAGACCCGTCTCTCTAGAAGAAGTTCCCCAAGGTTCTGTCTTCTCGGCTACTCTGTTTAAAATAAAAAGGGGCGAAATCTCTACCACATCACAAAAAGTCGCGATACCGTGTGTCCCCGTTTGTAGATTGCTGTCAGTCGAGTTAATAAAAATCATGGCATTAACTTCGTCCAGCTCAAACTACAGCACTTCATCGACCGTGTTGTCACAGAGTCGCAGTCAGATAGTTAGACCTTTTCCGAGAAAAAAATCGAAGCTGTGAATTTCATTTCCCAGTTGTGCATCCATTCGTCTCCACCTCTAAATATTGACACTTGACCATCACCGACTAAATTGCATTTGAAGCCGAACCTTGGATCGCGAACTGAAACAGTTACATCATATCCAGGTGCAAGAAAAGGTATTAACGTACTGAAATCCATTTCGTCTCACGGCTGGGGAGCTGACAAAAATATACTGCTCCGTTTTAGAGGCTCTACATCAAATCAAAATTTGAAACTGGCAATGTTATATCTACATTGAAGTTTTTAGACCCCATAACCAATGAATGATTGTCTACGATTAGCATCTGGTGCATTCCGGTCAACTAATGTTTGCTTGTAAACCTTGGCGAATGGAAGGCCTCTCAGCCTGCAAAGGCGACATCTGTCCTAGAAATATTTTAAAGCTAAAAGCCTTCTTTTCAGTCTCTTATGTCATTGGAACACAAAACAAATAGTACTTGTGAGCAGGTGATATTGTGAATCAAAAGGTTCTCCTGACATAAAAGAGCATCTTCTGTCATTTAGAATCCTTTTTACCCAAACTGAACAACGTATAGACCATCTTTCGCCTCCTGGCATGTAAGCAGTACGTTATTATCTCCTGTGCTGGTGAGTTTCTGACTCTTGTTTGTCGGAGCGATGAGTATTTGCGCCGAATGAAACTGTGAGGTTTCACCAAAACAAGAACTTTTGCATCGAGTCACCGTACAGAGGAGTATGTACCTTTTATGGGGGAATTAAATTATCCCAGAGATATGAAGAAAGGATTAGGAAATTCGCGAAAGCTGTGAAATGCAATATTCTTTCTTGAAAACCAACTGGACCAGGCTACGTGTTTTTATTTTTTCTCCGAACTCGAAAGATTTCAAACAAAGCAAATGCTTATTTGAAAGAAAAACTTTTTCGTGAAATCATGGGTTGTGGTTTTTGTCTTTTGTACAGATGAAAGCAGAAGAGAATTTGCATTGCTGTCAATGCAGAAAAACAGGTTGTGCAATACATCCGCTGTGCTCTAGAGACCTGTCTGGAAGACACCATTCAATTTTAGGCAGGACTTGCGGGCACTGTCGCTTCCTTTCATTTTTCCTATGTGTCGCTAAGTCATGAAATGGGCGTGTGGGCATTTTGGCTACTTACATATTTCCAGCTGAAATTTTCTCGGGCTTCAACCTTCATGTATTGCGCCCGAGCTCTTGCTCGATTTTAACTTACTAGCAGTGTTCCACTGCAGCTATTATGACGAACTTCTCTTTTCATCACAGAAGAATTCTTCCAAAATTAAAATTAGTTCCGAATTTAGAATTGCGGTGACTGAGGTATGTTCTACAGTAATGTGGTGCGAATCTTTTCTTCAGTGAGGCATGTTTCCATTGCTTCTTTCGACACTTTTCATTGACACCGAACGTTGTTAACAAAGAAGTACACATCAAAATGGTTCACAAAAATTTGTGCGACGGAGGTTTTCGTATGTGTCCGCTTTCTAGACATCTTTTTGGTTCAAGTGATTTTGGGTAAACAATTGTCCATGGTGTCACCCCACGAATTCAATGTCCTTTATAGGAAAGGTTTTGGTGTTTTGGGTATAACTTTAAAAATTGAGAGCAACTTTCTCCGGTTTAGTTACCCCTACGGCTGTAGTATTGGTTTCATTCATACGTTTAGAGGCACTTCTTTTTTGTTTGCCCACATGGAAGTCCTTGCTTTCGAGCACTCTCAGTCTCGGCTGCGGCACTTCTCTCTACGAATATAGTCGAAGTTCCAAGGGTGAAACGGCGATACGATTTTACCAAGCATGGGGTTAAACCGCAGCTCCACTGTTTGAAGACACCCGCCATCAGCCCCAGGGCACCTCAGATATTCGTCGCCACCATGGTCACGCGTAAACGTGCCGTGCGACACCAGTTCTCTGTAAGAGTTTGACTGTTGGAGCGTCATTAATGAACAATTGATCAATAAACCTGCCTCAGTCATCTTGGGCAGGTTTTTTTTCAGCATCTGCCATTTCTTCAGAGCCCTTCGCCCTTTTATGAGTCGGTATGGCCGAGTCGCATGAGTCGGTATGGCCGAGTCGCACGAGTCGGTATGGCCGAGTCGCACGAGTCGGTATGGCCGAGTCGCACGAGTCGGTATGGCCGAGTCGCACGAGTCGGTATGGCCGAGTCGCACGAGTCGGTATGGCCGAGTCGAATGAGTCGGTATGGCCAAGTCGCATGAGTCGGTATGGCCGAGCATGACGAGAACAGTGTGGATGGGTGGCGTAAATCGAAGATATGCAATACTGTAATTGTTTGAGCTATACGTTTATCATCATGTTACTTATTTATATGCTTGCATTTTTCGATGTTAATTTTTTTGTGTTCAAAGGCGTTTAAAGTCTAGTCTTTTCATTTCTAGTTAAGAAGAATGTTCATGGTGCAGTCGTTTGACCTTTTTTTCTCTATTTATGTAGTTTAAAATTATGTTATATTTTTAGATATATCTCATTATCGTTCAAGTTGCTCAAATTCAAAATATACGTTAATTATTTTATAGGAAGTCTAGAGTGTGCTCATATTTTGAGTACTTGCCTTATTGGAATAATTCCGTATGTGCTGTAGTGAATGTGTCGTGTGTGTGCCGCTGACTTGCCATTTTTGTACTGTAGTTCATACGACGTGTGTTCAGTGGAGTGAATGCACTATGTGTGTAGTGCAGTAGATGCGCCACGTATATACTGCAGTAAATGAATTCAGTTAGGTAAATAGTTTTTTGTTCACAGAAAAGCGAGCAGCAAGGCGAAAAGTTCTCCTGATCCATCAAAGCCGATGGATATCGTGGAGCTGGAGATGCGCGCGCGCCTCATTCAGACGATGCTCAAGAAAGACCCGAAGAACAAAACCATCCCTCCCCTCGACGACATCAAGGCTCAGATCAAGAGTGAGCCTCTGTCTGACCGGAGCTACTCTAGCAGCAGAAGCGTAAGTAGAAGTAGGAGTTACTCGAGTCGGAGTTATTCTCGAAGTAGCAGCAGCAGAAGAAGTGGGAGTAGCTCATGCTCGGATTCTGAGGGTCGTCGCACAAAACGGAAGTCGGGTCACCGATCCCGGAGGCGGGATCGTCGTGGGCGGCGCCGTAAAAGCTACCGGGACTCGAGTAAAAAGAGAGACTCGAGCCGTGACGATTCCGCCGCGACTCCTGAAAAAAATGGCAGTGACAGCAAACGTCGCCAAGCTAAGAAGACGAAAATTAGCCGCAAGGAGTTTGAGGACCGCATGAGGAGAGCCAAAGAGAATCGCACTTACAGAAAGCGCACTGATTCTGAAGACGAAACGAAGACAGGAAAAGAAAAAGATCAAAGTGACGATGGTGAAGAACGTTCTGGAGCTACTGGACGGTCACACGAAAGAGCGAGGGGTTCTGAAGAAATGGCAGATGCTGAGAAAGAATCTGTCGAAGATGAATCTGAGAAAGAAGAGGGAGAAATAGATAGTAATGAAGACGAGGAGGCTGGTGCTTACTACAGCGGTGAGGGAAGTCCGCGCCGAAGGAAGAGTCGTCGATCCAGAAGTTTTTCAAGTATCAGCAGCCTTTCTGGTACCGACAGGACTGGTCGTCGATCAAAACGTGGACAAGATAAAAAGCGCAAGCGGCGAAAGGAGCACCGAATGCCCGTCGATAAAAATTTGATTCTTGCAACCCTCAACGAAGAAAACTCCCGTAGTGCTGCTCAGTCCTTTAAAAGATCCAAATCTAAAACGGGTATAGAAGCTGTGGATTCCGAAGAAGACTTCGATAACCTAGGAAACGGAAATAAGAGAGAAATTTCCCGTTCTGATGCCAATGTGGGCTTACGAACTGACCGCACCAATGTGAGCTTTTCATTCAATAAGAAAACTGCACCCAGCTTAATGAGCGGAACAGATTTTGAGTTCGGGATGTCGTATAGCGCGCCTCCTCCCTCTGGGCCCCCAAGGACACCCCCGCTCTCCCTCAGTACGAAGAAATCTGCTGCAGGCGATCAAATCGTCATAAGTTCGGATAGTGAATGTGAGGAGAAGCCTACTAAGAAAGCTCGCAAAAATACCGCTGAAAAATCCATGTTCATAGAAGACGACGTAAACGATGGGGCAGTGAACATCTCAGATCAAAATGATCTGAAATTGTGCGAAGAAACAGTCATGAAAGACATTTTCGATGACATGAATGAAATTGAAGAAGAGGAAGAACAAAGCAATGAGCCAACTACAAGAACAGACAGAGCAGACTTGACGATTAAAGCTGAACCAACGGATCATGCTGAAAACGATGAAGATGGTGGCTCCGTAGATTTAAGTCGTGCGGGTAGTTCACCAAACGTTACAGCTGGTGTGTCTGTCAAACGTGAACTGAATTCACCTAAAGAAATGGAAAGTGTTGGCTTTCTGTCTAAAAGAGGAGTAGAAACGACTATTGCTCAGAAGGCAACTGAGGAGCAAGATTCTGAGGAAGGCGCTTGTTCTGACGAAGATTCTAATAGCGGAGGAAAGACGCCTGCACCTCGCTCGTTTGTTAACTCGTTCCAAGCTGCTTCTGATGAACTGGCTGGTAGCGGAACTGCAAACCGATCGTACATTCCGTTGGGCTCTGGTCCAGACCACAAGAAAAGTAACGGAGACGTTTGCAACGGGAGCGACGAAGAAGAGGAAGATGTGGGGCTTGTGGATTTGCCCGAGGACGAGCACTTTGCTCTGGATGTGGATGATGAAGATTCCAACTCGCAAAGCAAGTATGATGATACGATTGACCCGGTGGCGGAAGGAGGTGACGACAGCGAAGTTACTGCTGATAAAACAGACTTCTACCGAGGAGTGGAGAACTTAAATGTCAGCGAGGATAATTCTCTTTCGGCGCCACAAGAATCCCAAGTGCTTGTCGAATCTGAACACAAATCAGAGAGTGAGGAAGAAGGCGAAATTGAAGAAGACGCTGGGCTGGTTGAATTAGAGCCTGGAGAAGCTGAGGAGCTTTCAGGGATAGCGGCCTCAGCACCTACTCGTGCACGAGCGCGCCAAGGAGGCACGGAGATAATCGGTGAGATCGAACCTTCTTCCAAAGATGTTGCTGGGCTGGAGAATCTTAGCGAGTCTGGATCGAGCTGGAGTTCCCGGTGGCTGCAGAGCGAGAAGGTGCAAAAGGTGGTCACCAACAGCAAAATGTTGAGTCGCATGAGGAAGCGCATCAAGATAGACAAAATCAATGCCAAAGCTGGCTCCTCGGCTGCCGCTGTCGGGGAAACTGCTATAGAGTCGCAAAAAACAGAAGAAAATGTCAAGGACGACGCGACGGCTTCTTCATCAGCGTCGGTCCCGGTGATAAACAGCATGGAAGAATATAAGAAATTGTTAGGGAAAGCCGACACAGCTAGTGACGGGGTGGCTGCGACTGGTGGAGACGCTGCTGGTGAAAGTGAAAAGAAAGACGGTGACGATGCTTCGTCCGATGACAGTGATGAGGACCTTTGGTCGAAGATGATGGGTAATTAAAAATCCACTCTTTTTGAAACTCTTCATTTTAAAGGAGGTTAATAATTGAGTTAAAAAGGCCTTGGTAAAACTTTTCTTATTTGCTGTATGCTTAGGATGTCTTTGAAATTTATGCATATTTGCTATTCTGGAGGAACATTTTCAATATTTTTTATTCGCTCACAAGACCTGCCAGATTGCTTCAATTACCCGTGTAAGAAAAACCAAGTTCAGTGTATGTTGTACATTTATAATATGTAGATAAATGTATGTATATATTGTTCGAATATGGACCATTTCCTTTAGCAACATTCACAGCGAAAATGATTTTCGACTTCTAGTGGGAGATGATATCTGGAGAGAATGGCAGAGGAAGTTCAGTTTTTACACTTCAAGGCACGGCAGAATTAATTCATTATGAGAGAATCGTTAGTGTCTCACCTATCGGAAAGTTCAAAATTTGTAAGATAGTCCTTATGATAGATTGGAGTCCTTAATGTGTGTGTCAATGCCGATAAATTGTGTAAATCTGAGTTGTTTCGGTCACACACAAGAAATACGTCGTAGAATCTTTCATCCATATTTGGTGCCAGATTCAAATACGTGTTCGCAGAGTTCATGTGTGAGGCATGACATTCAGCTCACAGTACACATGAGTGGTACATGTATTATTATTCTCAAAAGCCGAAAATCAATCGGTCATCTTTGATACTAGACTAACAATAATCGCACTGGATGCCACTTGTGAAGCTGACATTCTATTAGGAATTACCGCACTGCTGTGGGTACCGTATACGTATAATTTTTGACAATTTAATACACATGAGAAATCTGACAAATCAAAAACTTGTTGAAAATAAGTTAGGCGAAATTTGAGATCTAGTATTCTTCCACTCTATTTTTTCGTATTTATCAATGCTTAAAGTTGCCACAGTAACTCGAGGCTATTCATCAAGGCTCATGAATTATTTAGTCGAGTAGCTGAAATAAAGAAGCAATGCTAGCGGACGAGATACATTCGTTACATAGGATTCTAAGTGGGAGGAAATGTGTACCTAAGTTATGCATTTAACGAACATGCGTGACCACATTTCGCATGCTTTGTGATGGGAAGGAAGGGCACAGAGTGTCGGAAGTGTTGATTTGTTGAGCTTCCTTGTGCATCGCGGCCAGCAATATAAGTAAATGGTTAATAAAGAAAACGTAAATTTTACAATTTTTTGCTAAGGTTCATTACTAGACAATGCTTATCTCCTTGAAATATATACAATAAAATTTCAATTTGGAAACTTTGACTCTCCGTAATGACTGCTGCAACAAGAAACTTCCGTACATACACAACATTACTGATAGGTTTGTGTGGCAACACACACACACACGCACATACCTACACATGCAACACCTTCAAAATTCATTTGGCAACATGCTCCATAGTCCAACACCCATGTAGCAACACGAAACATTGTGCGGTATGTCAGTCCCCACACACACTGCGCGCACAAGACTTGCAAGGTTTAGACACGTGGGCTATGGAAGCGCGTACGTTGGTCTGCAATTTTCTACAAAGCACCGTCATTCGAAACGATCTTAAAATGGAAATTTAGTAAAATGTCAAGAAATTTGCTCACTTGAAAACGTAAAAATTTTCTCACAAGTGAAACATTTCACAGATTTCACGGAATTCGCTGAGCAACTCATGCCCGCACATGCGAACTTACGCGCTCACAATGCGGGTGAGAGCGTTCTGCATTCGCAGTTTACAGTCAGAAATTTTTCACAAAACGAGGTACGGAATATTACACTTGTCTGTATGTATAAGCATAAGTTGGTCTGGCAATCAAAAAACGGGTGCGATGTCTGAAATGGAGGAAAATCATGAATATAGAGTAAACTAATATTCATGTTACAATTATACTCCTTTAACCAAAGCCGCCACACAAAATCTCAGCAATGATTTGTCCCGACCAAGTGCCATAGGTTAGCGAGTGCTTCAATAACTACTAATTTTAAAATAAAATCCGAGGACATCGTTAAGCAAAAAAAAAAAAAGCATCGCAATCTGCCACCCTAAAGAGTGGTAGCGACAACTAACGGTGACGATCAGGTCGCTAGTTGTGCGCATCGGTGGCTGAAAGCTGAACGTGAGCCACTGAACGCATCATGACAACCGTAACAACAACGGTCATCAAGAGCTACGAACGAAATCGAGATTGACGTTGGCCATCGAATTGAAGTGAGAAATAGAAAGGTGAGGCAGCAACACTCAGCCTTATAAAACACATGAATACCAGTCGAACACAGACGTACTAAATAGCTATACAAAAAAGAACACCGTCGATGCTCGCTAACCATCATGATGACACACACAGAAATCGTAACTACAGATGAAGTTGCGGGTTGCTTTGAAAAATGAGCATCTGAAAGTGAGCTTAAAAGGCAAATACTTTCGCTTGAGGTCGTTTCCTCTATTTGTCGGCAGTTGGACGACAGGTAAGAGAAAATAAGGAAGTTGAGTCTAAAAGCTCTTTAGCACAGAAAAAATTACTTTCGTTTAAAAATTAAAAGAAAAATTCTGGTCAGTTGTGACGATTGCTCAGAAACTTGAAGTTCAAGTTTCAACTGTGAACTACGTAAAATTTGAGTGTTTTGTTTGGTACATTGCGTTCCGCCAAAAAAATTACTATGACGTAAAAGTTTCGATGTGACAAAACTACAAATAATAAAAACAATAATAATGATAGTAGTAAAGAAGGTGCCAAAATCAACATTAAACCACGGAGGCACGTCCTTCACTGCTCCCTTCTACGCAAGGCATCGGTGATAGAACAGAGTAGATAAGATGCAAGTTTAAGCCTCCCTAACCGTAACAAAGGCGATTCAACGGGAGGAAAGAACAAGGCACCATTTAGTATGGAGTTAAGGGAATGCAGAATCTATGCACAAGGTGCAGAGAAACAGTATTTTGAGAAAGAAGTTCAAGAAGCAAAATAAAAGTTAAAGAGAAGAAGGTGCTGAAAAACAGGAGAGCAATAAACTGAAATTAAGATGGTCCTTAACACAAAAAAAATCATTTTAACAAAAAAAGGCCTACATAACTCTCAGCTCAGGACTTCACATATTCCCCATATGATGTGAAAGAACAAAATGGCGAAGAACCCAAAGACGAAGATACTCTTGAAGGAGGTCAGTTGCAGGGCGCGTAGACCTGCTCGACAAAAGTGAAGAGAAGTGCAACGCACGGCTTTCCTTGACTACACATCTAAACCCCCAGCGGACTCCTAGAACCTAGAGTGTTACTAATTTGGAGATTGGTAGCATGGACTTCCCAATGCGCACTGAAGAAAAAAGACATTATCGGCATTTCTCATTGAGTGAAGCGTAGGAATCTTATATATTTTCCTGTAGGACCCGCGCGAAAACAATCCTCGTGAGCAGCAGGCTCTCACGAGTCTCCTAAATGTAGCCTGAGCTTGGAAGTGTATCTGAAATACAGTGAAAGTTGCCTTCTTAATTTGTTGCGATGCCTGAGCGTTCATAAATCCTAAAGTTTCCATTGGAAGAGAATTGACAGCTGGTGCACACAGCTCGGCCACAGCAGTGGCCTCGAATAAATAGAGTCTCTCACCAACATTCAACATCTGAACAACTTCCAGTTGAAGGCTCTTATTTCACTCTACAGAACATAACACAAAAAATTAATTTTGAACAAACTTCATACTTAATGATGCAGATCTTAGAGAGAAAACACTAAATTAATATCTCAGCCACGCGAGCAGCGACTAGCAAGCAACTTGGGAACATCGCTTCGCAGACATTAGTTCAAGCCACATTCAAACCTTCGATTTCCTCGGTTTACTTTATCACTTAAAGCTTGGACTCGCTCATTTTTATATTCATTTTTAACATTAATAAAAATTTAACGAGTTCTTGAGAGTTTGATTTGACTTGAAACCAGATCTGGGATGCCTTTAAAGGGAATCGAACTTGATAGAAAAACTCTTTCTGGATCATTAATAACGAATGTCATACTTGTATACATATGTTATACTTCGCTAATTACATAAGTTACTAATTCTTAATTCAAATAAAATATTTCAATAAAAATCAAAGCACATAAAACACCAAGTTTTGCAAAAGATTAACATATTAAATCTCTTAACACGAATTACGTGCAGTTAGCTGCTTCAAGTAAAAAAAATTAATCACTGCACGAGTGCAAGCAACAGAATCCTACGATGAGAAGAAGCATCACGCTCAACTACAAGGCGTAGCATGACTCAACTGGAGAAAATCGCTGCAAAACACGCAACGCGGAAAAATTCATCAGTCAGCGAGTTCTTTCTCACGAAGGATGACAAGAAAAACGGTGGTTGTCACGAACGCGACGATCGTCCGAATTCAAATTGAAGAACATGGGAAAAAAGAAGGCTACTAAATACGAAGGGATGAAGGAGCCAACTATGTCTAGGTACTGAACATATTTAGTAACCAACAGGCACTCCAGTTAATTCATCAGTAAACTAAAGTATGTACAAGGTTGGCTTCTGAAAGCGGCTCAATAGAATGATAGACAGAAATGTATCGAGTCTCCGGTCATGTGATGGTGACCGTGCAAATGGAAGCCACGACTAAATTCAGTAAAAATACACGAGAGTTAAGTAAGCAGGCAATACCGGCAGAGCACTTACAAGAATGGCTGTTGAGCTGAGGTATGGGCAACAAGCAGGAGCTTCGAGAACTAGAGTATGAACCAGAATGACTAAGTTCAATCTTATTTTCAAGCAATATAGCATAGAAAAAACTATTCATTCGAAATTATCTACTAAGAGCGATGTGTAACACAAAGGAACTTTCAGGTTATGGTGAAAATCGCGCAGCTTTTCTAATTTTACTCAAGTCAAAATTTAAACAAGTGACTAAAAAATGTGACCTAAAAACAGGGCTTCATATTACATATAAACGTTATGCAATGACTGATGTCTAAATTTCAGTTATAACTTCATGTTTTGATCACTCTGGACAACGAATATATATATATATTCAAATTCATACACGAACGCGATTTTGACTCGTAACTGGAACAGAATTAATTTCCTTAAAACAATAATTGATGCCTACACTCCTAAGCCGGACAATAATTCGCAAACATTTTTCAAGTCAAGTAAAACATAAAAATAGACACGACTCTCTTAATTCATATATATTAAAATCATTCTTTTTCCGCTTATTTTAATAGTCTCTGAAGTTCTCATTAGATGATAAACAATGCGTGGAATGCAGACAAAACACTGAGCACCAAATTCGACCGGACCGCCAGTCTCCACCTGCCGCTGGGGTCTTCGTTACATCTTCCCAAGAGACACGCGTCAAACGATGTTCACTTTTTACAACTCGTTTAATGCTACTACAGAATTTTTCCCCTTTCCATCCCATATGCATTGATAAGAGTTAAGTGAACTTTACTTATTTATTTTGATGACCAAAATGAAAGCATCAAAGTACCACTAGCACAGAAACCAATTCAACGTACCCAAGCTGCGTCTCATCATCCTGTTTACCGTTTGGTTACGTGCGACAGTCTGGTAAATAATTAAGAATGCACAGCATGACTGTCTAAATTATTCGGGGCTTTGAGTGACCCGCAGCGATTTTGACCTTGAGACACGATCAGACCCCGTTGTATTTGTTGTATTCTACACGTTCGTGTTAGCAGCGCTCGCCGACCGTACTAGCAGTATTAGCGAGGCGGCCATTATACGAAAAACACTATTTTAGAACTTTTAAAAAGCTGGATATAGCCAGCACGTCTTCTGAATAGCACTTTGAGGTCGACCAGAATCCGTCCATCGCAACATCATGATCATTAAATTTAAATGAATGCGTTGAAAGCACTCCTATGAATCGTTTCAACAGAATACAGGGCTCAATCATTATTAGTGGGAAAAGAGTACATCTGGCCTTTGGAATACACAAACCTGCAGCAAACGACTCTGCAGATTAAATCAAGTTACTTCACAAGGAGACCCTTATTATTTCAAGTTACGTCATTGAAGACAACCACAATCAGCGTACCTCAAGTGATACCCAGGAGTCCTATAATACTACAAAGATACTTTTTTACAAGTTTTCAAGATACGGTGGGATAGATCTCATAACTTGAAGCACTTCCGAATTGTCTTCTATTAAAACGCATCAGAAATCCTCACGCGCGACTCAAGACAAGCCGAAAAGAGCCCTACAGCACAGACTAGCGAACTGTAAAAATAGAGCAGCCTACCAATTTGAGAAATTGTCACGGATTTCGCCAAACACAAAAGGGAACACGAGATCAAGCGAAGCTGCCACAACCGCAAGCCTCACGCTGAACAGAACAATTCTCAACAAAACAGAACAATGTCATGACGTCCACTAGCGTACGAGCATTCGTTGCTGCGTTGTGACAGTGCGGTACCGCCCAGGCTGCGCAGCGCTGGACTGTCGAATGACGCACGGCTCTCCATACGCCGAATGTAATCCTACATAAGAGCACACCAAGTATGCTTTGCTAAGATTATGGAAACACGTCAAGAGTCCCAAATTAACGAAACAACAGCAGTATTACTTCTTCACAAGCACTGAAAAATGAGATTGAACTCTCCGACAATTACTTTCAAGTTTTTTATCCATCATTTTAATTTAAACAGTGAACATCCTCGCCACAAATCTGCAGCCATACGAACACGAGATATTTGGTCGGTAGTGACGTCCGCGAAGTGGCTGCGTCTCAACAACGCAGAACACGACCAGCTGTCGTGCAAACCATTAACACGTCAAGTGCGACGTGACCCACCGGCGGTCATTTAGGTGATTTTCATAATGCTGCTGGCCAACCAGCAGTCACAGACTCAATTTTTATAAATACTATATGAAAGTTAAATGAAGGCATGATTCAGTCAATGTTTGCCATTTTCAAATTTTCTTACTACAATTGACTCTAAATTTGAGCTGGATATTGAACTTCAATTTAACCCGCCGCACTTAACGTGTTAATGGGCGTTAGAGTTGCGTTCTGTCATTTTGGACGTTATCAGTCGCTCGAGCATCCCCACCTCTGACTCTTTCTTTACGCGACATTCATCAATGCACAAGAGCCTTTCAAAATCTCGTGAGAATGATTAACATGAAATCTTCACTCTAGAGTAAATCTATCAAGTAGAATTTTCTACCGAAATTGGGCTTTAAGTGCTCACCAAGACGGTAAGTTGAACAATATTGCAAGTACATGGAATAAAAAAAATTGAATCTCAAGTTAGTTTAAAAGTCATTAACCACAACAAAAATGTCCCCAAAAGAGCGAAGAGGAAGGCACCGTTCAGTATGGAATAACGGGAACAAAGAATCGATGCACAACGTGCGTCCCGCACTCCGCGCATAGAAACAACAAAATTGCACAAAGTTCATGCAACTGGATAAAAGTTGAAGTGTGTAATAGGAGCAGGGAAAAACAGCAGAGAACTGAAAAAACATGGCCAGTAACATAAATGAAATATATTCTATTAAAAAAAGAGAGGTCTTCCTAATAAACGACAGCTCGGAACCTCACAACTTTCACCCAGGTGTGCTAATTCCTATCAATGCAAAAATTCGATTCGCTTAAAATGGACAAAAAAATAACGCGTCCGTAGTTGACAGGTGTGACTCAGAGAAATAACAGCGCGAATTGAAAGCCAACATAAAGAATATCTGCAGTAAGCTGAGAAAGAATCCACAGAATAAAGACAATGAAAAATAAGCACGAGCCCAGCAATGTTTTAGGACCAATGAAACCTTTGCAGCCACCGTACCGTCACTTCTCAGAACCGTTTCCAGGCGCATGTAAGCTCGTTAAGAAATAATTGCGTAAGGGGATCACCTCATTATGTGAACTCATTTTTTTTCAAATTTATATTGAATGCATAGAAGTACGACGGAGCAAGCGAAAGCTGCGATAAAACTAGCACTGCTACGACGGAGCCCCGCCAGCACAGGATGCTCTGGTCGCACAACGAGCCTAAGTTGTAGTGCGCCCATTTGCGCTCTGGCTATTCGTTGTCATGTTCACATTATTTTGAATTTCTTTTCCACATAACACGCACACGCTAATCAGTCGCGATTAGTTCCCCAACTGATTACAACGAAACGTCATCCTCGATTTCACTTCCTCCTCGCTAGTTGCAGCACAAGACTCAAGTGATCGTTACCAATTAGGAAAAGTTATGACAAAGTCCAGGTTATTTTGCCAATGGTAATTCGAATTCGCCTCGACCTCGCGAAGACCGAAGTCGGCGAGGCGCAGCAGCACGGCGTGACTAGCGTTGGCTTCACTAACAATAATATCGTAGGAAATTCACGGCCACACCGGCACAGGAGCCGGCTAATAAAACTTTCTAAAATGTTATACAATAACAGGATCTATAAAAAAGATGACAAAATAAACTGCACATCAAAAAATAAGTCCTTGAACGTCGTACAGCACTACATAACAATATGGCCGCTAGATTACCTCCACCTATGTACACCGTATTTACAAGGGCGGCGCTACGGCCGAAACCGTCCGCCACGCAACTCAACAAACACCAACAACTCAGCGCTAAGCTGCACACCAAGACTTATTACACGCTATTAATACCATCCGCATACGCTTCATTTTGAAGTGCCTTCCAGAGGGAAGTGCACGCAATGAACGAAGTGTTCGACTGGACTGCCGAGCTACGCGCAGCCTCCACTCACAGTTTTCTCCCTGCCAGCCGAGGCAGATTTACCGTGAAGGTTGCTAGAGGACCCAATGCCCTTCCCAGCGTGGCTCAGCAAACCTATTGCTTGTGAAGAATTCCATCTTATAACTTGCACGAACACTTACGCACCTCAACTCAACAAGCACACATATATATAATTGACGTCGATTGCTATACATACAAATATTGTGTACAGGGTTCCTTCATTAGAAGGTGATCTTTCAAAATACATACATTCCAGAAAAAATTCATGTTTAAGCCAAAGTTCAAGTCGCTGCAATACTGCACACAATCCTCAATGAACACTGCAGTTGACCACACATTCTGCCCATCCAACATGCCCTCGTTGGGGTGAAACCATGCGACATCCTAAGCACAGTGAAGGTGATCAACAGGCAATCCAAAGCCCCGTCTATGAAATTGATGCACTGCATTTAAAAATTTCTGCAAGAGTTCACTCACACTTGGAACAATGATGAATAAAAAACAGACTCGCAACGAACATTTGTACGAGGTGAAGAAAATACTTCCCCAAAATCGACAGATACAACCAAAATAAATGTAATACTTGCTCAATATTTTAAAAACGAGAAAATAAGGAATAAGAAGAGTGTAATCAAAGCGTAATAAGATGAGATGTTAGTTTAATCCTCCCTAACCGCAACAAAGGTGGTCCGGAGAGAGAAAGGAGGAACGCCCCATTCAATACGGAGTCAACACATTGACTGCGGCAGGTAAAACTGAAGTTTAACATTCAGTTAAAGTTCTAAGTCAATTGTAGTGAGCAATTCTGAAAAAAGCCAACATTAACTGGATCGCGCCTTCATTTAGCTTTAATTGCGTATTCATGGAAATTGAGTTTGTGACAACTGGTCGGTCAGCAGCATTATGAAAATTTCTTTCGTGGCCACCGGTGGCTCACGTCGCAGTCAACGTCTTAAGGGAACGCAGAATCTACGCACAAGGAGCATAGAAAAAACTTAGTGAAACAAGATAAAAGTTGAAGAAAATCGAAGGTGCTAAAAAAACAGGCCAGTAGTGAGTCGAAAAAAGATGGTCCGCACCAAAACAAGAAACCTATTGTATTTGAAAAAAAAAAATTGCCTCGCCTCGGGACCTCACTCACAATTCCCCCTGGGAGCGCTAGCTCTCCAAGATACAACAATCGCATCCTCCTGAGGGGGGCGACGTGCAATAAAATAGGTAATTTTGTCACAAAACAATTGAGAGGGCTGTTAAGTTATGCCAGAATACGAGTGACTAAATGCTAGCAACATCAGAAGGAACACACAAGAACGACCTCTCAGGAGTTCAACTGCACGCGAAGTGCCATAAAATGCAAGGACGCTTCAAGGACGAGACCAAGCAGCACATAAGCAAGCCTCACCTGGCCACAACTTCTTTTTTCTACCCCATTCTCTATCACTCACTCACCCTTTGAGAGATTATCCGTCCGAAAGAAAATCAATAACATCATTGCTGCCAACAGCTTTGGTCTCATTCGATGGTCGTCTACTTGCAGAATGCACGCCGTCACAACTGCCGGCGCAACGAGCACAGCGCCCCAACTCGATGCTGGTCGGAGAGGCAGGCGGACACTCCACAACAGCTGTGTAGGGTGTAGTGATACCTGTGGTACGCGCATGGGTGTACACCTCAAATCTGTGCTACACACCTAGATGTAGCTATAAAATCGGCGTTAGGTAGATATAAAAACTTGCGGCATACGGTTAGTTCATATCAAAATCTGTGACAATGGTAAGGTAGATATAAAACTGCGGCAATGGCTGGTGTGGGTACAAAACTGCGGCAGAAGGTAGATACAAAAGTTCAGGAGCTACGCATGACTAGCGGCTAACAAGGACACAGCGCACATCTGTCGAGTAGCAGTCGCCTCTAAAGACAATGCACAGGTCGGTCAAAATTTCAGCTAACACGTACAAAAATTTTCCCTCACGTTAGAAAGCATACCTACTTTCTGTGCCAAGCTTACCTCAGATCAGTCTCCCATGCACTCAAGTGTCGAGACTAGCCCAAAACGCACGATACAATCCCACACTACCAGCTGCATTCTTGCACTGACGCCAAACTGCAGCTTCCGTCACAAAATTCCATTTTTTTTATCTTCCCGCTTTTCACTCAAACTGTCCAATCCATTTAAATAAGGGTTTTTATCTTCACGCTTTTCACTCAAACTGTCCAATCCATTTAAATAAGGGTTTTTATCTTCACGCTTTTCACTCGAACTGTCCAATCCATTTAAATAAGGGTTTTTATCTTCACGCTCTTCACTCAAACTGTCCAATCCATTTAAATAAGGGTTTTAATACTCAAAGATTACAATTTCTAGGCCACCACTGATTTCTTGACTTGGCATTCATGAAGTATGTTCATACTGACCAAATAAATACAAGCTTGTAGATGCTGAGTCAGTAGCACCCTGACTACTACAGCGGTTAATTCTCTCCACACTCGGGGTGAGAACTTCTACTCTCAGCAAATAAAATGCACGCAACTGAAACATCTCAACCAGTTCCCAAAGCACTGCAAAAGAGCAAAACAAATCCTTTTCATCTACGGTCGGAAATGTTTCGTCTTATGGCAAAAATTCGTGATACGTATCAATTTTCTTTTCACACATCAAAAAGTAAAATTTTAAAATGTTATGATCGGTTCCTCAATAAACAAGTGATCAAAATCAAACCCATGAGAAAATGCATCATGTCTAGTGACGATCCAGGCTCCTGACAGGAGACGAGCTACGCCACCATAAGGAAGGCTGTTGCTGAGAACACTTGCACGATGAGAACATTTGATCATTAGTCGATGAGCTTGAACAATGACGCAACCATGGCGTGTCACCTAATCACAACTGAGTCAATTTTCAAGCGAGATTACAAACTTTGCGAGAGGTGGAGATGCGACAGACATGGACTGCAAGCACCACCGCTTTTCAAACCTGGTATCATTACTGCAGATACAGTTCAACATTGAATACTACAAAAAAGGTAGCACCTACAATTATCATTCACCCGACAAATCGGCACGGCTTTTCCCAGGGCATTTTAGCTAAACTCTAGCTGCTCGAAGAACACTTCCTTATTATGAAGTGGTAATTACTTCACTTCTTTATTGTAAGGAATAGTAGAGCTTTCCAACAAACCAAACTTTTTTTCTATCCTCAACAGCACGTTGCTGAACTGAATCACAGACGCTTGAAAAGATAAACCCTCAATTTTAGACAACACACGAAAACCCAGAACATAAGAAGTGCGCCAGAGCGAAGGGCGTCTCTGCTTCCGAGGTGCGTGCTGATTTTGCGAAGAGCAGCGCCACGGCAGAAGCCGTCGCACAAGCGCCCCCAGCTGCCGGTCGGAGAGGCGTGCGCACGCCAATTTGCATAACGAAAACATTTGATGCGGCGGATTGAGTGTCAACGCACCCACGTCTTACCACCTAGTAGAAATAAGCACAGATGTACCACAGTCACACAAGCACTTACGAGAACCAGCACACGCACATTCACAGTGTAGACCAGCAGCCTCGAAGTAGCTGCAGTAGCAGTGCACCTATAACAACTGATCATCTACCTAAATCTTTTACGTCAATCCCTCGGTTACAGCAACATGCTAAACAGAATGGCAGTGATTCCAACCACGTGGACTTGATTACAAAAAATATGACTACTACGCATCACTTATAAACCTTATTACTAAACAAACGAATGTGATGATAGAAACCTTAGAAATGACAAGAGTACAACTGCATCACAGAAACTTGGAACCCCAAGGAGGGCGACTTGCAGCGACGGCAATCGACCAACACGTTTCGCACCATCAAATGGCACACAATGTCACCAGAAATAGAACAACGAGCGGTAGCAGCCGTGCCACTTCTGGCCTAACTCGAGTGACATTTGCAGGCGCACGCCAACAACATGACACACCGCGCCCACTTGGGGGCCCCCACTAAGTTGGGATGCTCCTCCTCCAGCAACAGCGAGTCTATGGCTAGTAGACGGTAGCAGCACTCTTAATAACAGACGTGATTCACGAATTTATGCAAGACGATCGTCCTACACTAATATACAGTACGCTATTCGTATGCCTCCCGTCTCTATCACAGGTTTCGTCTCTCTGCCTCCCGTACTTGAGAGGTACAATATATTTATGTATAATATGACTGGATCAATGACTACGTTGGGCCCACTTTGCAGGACTCTCCTAACACCGAACAGAAGGAGAGCATTGCGCAGAGTTTCAACACACTTTCTCCTGTACTGCAAGCTTCTCTTCCAGTTCACTATACACATACTGTAGTATCATATTTATAACTATATATAGCACAATCGTTGAGAAAAATTCATCATCAAAATAACAAAGAGGATACTTTCCTCGACAGCACGAAGAAATAATGACCAGTCTAAAGTATATCTTTTTACATTACGGTACATAAAATTGCAGTCATTGCATTAGCAGCACCTGAGATGGGGAATTGCAATAACCTCGACGTCCTCCTGCTTTGCATGTTCATCTACTCGGGGGAAGCGGGGCTAGCGGGGAGGAGCTCAACACGACCGAGCCCTGCACGGAGTGCGGGGAGAACAACGCACACGGCCCCACCCACGGGACGCCTCGCACTTCCAGACGAGGTCACCTTGCAGCGAAAAAGATTTCACGTTTGACAGCGTGCGTACGCCGCTAGTATCTGAAGAAGGCCAATCGTTCACACACCCCAAATTAAAAATTGAGTAAATTTCATAAGAAATAGTTCCGTTCCCGCAAGAGGATTCCTGACAATATAAAAATGAAAAGCACCAGAATGAAACTGACCAGCAAGGAATAACTTCACTCGAGGAAAATGAATCAAAATCGTTTTCAAGAAGCCCATGGAGGAGAACCTCACCCCACATGTGAGGGATCAAAACACAGAAGCAATAAATCCTCCCCCCTAGCAGAGCAGTTTATCGGCAGCTGAAGACTCGCCTCCCCTCACAGCCCCCCCCCCCCNCCCCCCCCCCCTCCCTCCGGTCGGGGGCCTAAGAAACTTTGGTGCGCTTGGTCATGTCCTCTATGGAGGCCTCCCTGCACTCGGTGCCGCGGTGGCCGAGCTGGCCGCAGTTGTAGCAGGACGACGGCTTCTTGCTCGCAGCGGCGGGGAACGCGGGGCCGCCACCCCCCGCCGCGGGGGGGAGGCTGGCCATCAGCGGCGCCTGCGCGGAGATGTGCGGCAGGAGGGGCGGCGGTAGGTAGGGGCTGTGCTGGGGTGAGTGGCCGTACGAGGCGAAGAACAGCTCGGGATGCAGGCTCGAGTTGCTCATGCTGGGCAGGGAGGGGAAGTTGGGCGGCAGGGACGGCTGTGGGTGCGGGGCGGAGAAGCCGTTGCTGAGGGAGTGGGAGGGGTTGGGAGGAGGGGGAGGCGCGTGGTGGGGGTGCGCGGGCATGAGGCTGTGCAGGGCCATCATGGTGGCGTTCACCAGCACGGGGTAGTTGGACGGGGGCCCCCCGTACGCCGCGCCCCCCAGGGGGCCGGCCACGCCGTTGGCCAGCCCGGGTGGACTCACGCTCGGTCCGCCCGTGCCGTCTGCGTGCCCCTCGCCGTTGGGAGGAGGCAAGTGGACCAGCGCGGGGGTCGTCTCCCTGCTGCCCTTCTCCCCATGGGAAGGCTGAGTCGGCTGCTGCTGCAGGTGCGACGCGGGGAAGCGCGAGTTGGAGTAGCGCCACACGGGCGGCGAGGGGTGGTACTGCAGGAAGGGGTAATGGAAGTACCTCGGCCGCACGGAGTTCCCATGCTGAGGCGGGAACAAGAGCGGCACTTGAGGAAGTGGAGGAGTCGAGTCTCCTCCACTTCCGCCCCCATATGAGCCTCCTTTCCCCACGAGGAAGTTACTTCTGTCCCACTGTTCTTCTTCGTTTTTCTTCCCTGAAAAAAGAACAAATTAAAAACTCTCACTTAGCAAGGAACAGTTAGGTCTAACACTACCTTAGCCTTGAAAGCTAGAGAACTGAAAACCCGAGCAAGAGAACATAATTCTTTGTTGCAAACAATGCAAAGTTTTCTCACAATGGCTACACATTTAATGGAAGCAAATTGAAAGTACATAAACGTTTTTAAAAATTCACGAACATCTAAGCGCCTCTCTCAATGATCCATCATACCTCGACAAAATAATTATTAGAACAAGTAAACACTTGAAAGTCTCATAAAATTTGATTAGTAAAAGGGAAATAGTCCCATGTACCTAATTCTTCAGCGCGGGAATAATTTCGTCATGATCAATGAAACTATTTCAACACTGACTATTTGATTATCGCTCTCCAGACAAGTAAAAACACCACATAGGATAATGCTGGCCAAATATTGAATAGAATTCTGAACTCAAACTGAAGTGATGACAAAAATATGATACACTCGATACTTATACATGTCACTATATTACTTAACAGAAGCCAAACACAAGAAGCGATGCTTTCTACTGTTAACCTCACCTCCACTGCCGTGCTCGGGTCGAGTACCTCCAAATCGCAGCAGAAACCCAATGACCCACCCACCTTTGTCCCTCTATGGTTAAGCAAAGCTGAGCCTCTGTAACATCTGACCTACTTTCAGCTCGCTCTAAAATCCACCCAATTCAATAACACTGTGCACCGCTTCACAGAGCCATTGTTTACTAAGTAGCCTAACACTTGTATTAACGAGACATGTTCTCTAAAACAGAACTGCATTGAAGTTATAATAATGTTCTTCTTTCAGGAGTTTTAGTAAAGAGCTGAGATCTGCAGTTCACACATTGCGAACAACTTCTCCCAACAACCTAGCAACACGTGCCTGACGCAACAACAACCTAGCAACACGTGCCTGACGCAACAACAACCTAGC
>JACJUY010004162.1:9891-28583 GCA_014220935.1 Platorchestia sp. MABIK | reverse complement strand
CGGTATCGGCCAAAAATGGGTATCGGTATCGGTATCGGCCAAAAAAATGGTATCGGTACATCACTAGACTCAAGAACTGGAAAGTCTGAAGCACAGAGCTAGAGTACATTTCGCTCATTTAGCCCATGCCTCACGCGACACACAACCGGTGCAGCACACACAATATTCAGCACTCAATCACTAATAGCAAGTGAAGCAGACAACCGGGCAGGACGTTGCTAGCGCGAGTAAGAAGAAAAAACATGGTCACCTTGTCTGGGGGGGCCGTAGTAGGGGGGAGGAGGCAGCTTGTGCGGAGGGAAGACGGAGTGGGGGGGCGGCCGGGAGCCCCCCATGAAGTAGGGCTGGGGGCCCCCCACGTGGGGCGGGTACTGCTGCAGGTACGGGGGCCCGCCGTATGGCGCCCCCGGGGGAGGCCCGTTATTGCAGCCGTGAGGCCCCAAGTTGTTCTTATTGTTGTTGGCGCTGTTGTTAGAGTGTCCATTCTGAAGGGCAAAAATTGCAATGCGTTGAAACTATCATGCTTACATTGACTTACTTCACAGGCTTGAAGAAGAACACAAGTAAAATGATGAAGTTATACGTTATCCAAGCGTTGAACGAGCATAAGCTGCTCACAGCACCCCCATGTTCTCTCCTCACGTGAGGAACCTACGAGAAGTTCGAGGGGGATACCTCAATGTCTACTCTGACCTCCACACTTCATTGCACCATCTGCCTGTATCCTGGCAAGGACTAGACTATGGTACAGCAAAGTTTCAACTAACAAACCTTAAACATTCAACATGCGTTGGGCTTGCTAGATTCGTCTTCACAAATGCTTCTCTCTATAATGATTAGTAGTAACATGGGTTTGCTAGCGCTTCAGTTACTCGAACTATCTCGCACCGAAGGTCACATAATTTAATCAGTCTCAGATTCTTCCAAATTACCACTTAAGATGAACATCACTATTATTTGAAACATCAAAATCATATGAGCATCGTGGTTATAATTACAACTCAAGATTAAGAGTGCCTCCCCATTAAAATTTGTACACAACACAGTACATTCGAACACACTGGGCAGCCAAACCCTGTAGGGGGTTTCAGCTGCCCACCCATTTATGGCCGGACGCCTTACCCACGCTGAAACCCCCGGGGTACCAACGCAGCGCGCCCGGCCATATTGCAGTTTCTTCATCTTCAAACTTCCAAGACGATATCACGTCTGGCAATAATGCGTTACAGCGCGGCTTCCCGCTGAATCTCTTCAAGCAGCGCAAAAAGGAAATGCATACATTTGTGGGCACGTGAGAGTATGGACAACAAATACAAAACGATGTGGATGTTTAAGTGCAATCTTCGATCAGATTTCCGACAACAATTTGCATCTCCCAAGAAACAACACCAGTGCATCCACATTGAAAGTTACACGATCGGTCTCCGCGAGCATTTTGGTCGACACCTCATCCACGGCAAATGCACGTATGTTTGGAAAGCACACATTCCGGTCAGCAGCGTATCTCGGGCACTCAGCGAGGATATGTTTGACGGTCAGAGGAACATGACACCTATAATAAAAGTTAATATAAACTACCTCACCAATACGAGGTCTCAATGCGCGATCTATAATTCTAAAGATATTAAAATAATTCAAAAATACATCCTGTATCGGTACAATCGGCTACAGCAGTCAAATGCTAACTCGTCCCCCTGAACAGAAGCGGGCACAAAGTGACTCACGGGTAGCGAAGCGCCAGTCGGCAG
Organism: Platorchestia sp. MABIK; assembly: GCA_014220935.1. Taxonomy (NCBI): domain Eukaryota; kingdom Metazoa; phylum Arthropoda; class Malacostraca; order Amphipoda; family Talitridae; genus Platorchestia; species Platorchestia sp. MABIK. The sequence continues at coordinate 26,835 of JACJUY010004162.1, read as the reverse complement.
GAAATGCTGGTCCGAGCTCCTGTGCAAGGGCCGCGGCGGCGAGTGGCGGGGGTGCGGGGGGTCGGTGCGGGGCTGGGGCGGGGACGTGCGCTGGTGGCCCGACTCGGCGGCCGAGGTCACTATGGAGGTGGACGCCGTGGTCGCGGTCGAGGTTTTGCTGGGGGAGGTAGTGAGGGGCGGGGGAGACGAGGACATCACCATTGGAGGCACTTTCGAAGGAGGAGGAGGCGGCGCTGGAAGAAGGCCAACACCAGGCTGGAAGGGCAAAGATGGAGGCGGTGTTGATAGGAAATTTGGCCCGAAATGCGGGGCTCTAGACAGGACGTGCTGGGGTGCTGGAAGAATGCATGGCCGCCCGACGTACGAAGATGGCGGGTCGTCTGGATGTGGGACAGGTATCTCTGGAGCGCTGGAAGAGCTGGGGATGAAGCCGTTGGTGAGAGGAGCATTGCCCACGAGGCCTGGACACGGCAGCAGAGCAGGTCTCTGGTCCCCCACATTCCCGTTGTGGAGGCCGGCTGGAGCAGAGCTGCGCAGCGTCTCATTGCTCGGAGCCACTTCCCCGAGATGCGAGCGCAGAGGGTTGCTCAGCATGTGCGCCATGCCGCCATTGGCGCAGTCCATGCCACGCTTCGCATTTCTGGCGTTCAGACCAGAAATGCTTCTAAAACTGGAAGCCGGGCCGCCATCATCATAGGAATTCAGTACAGCACCGCGATATTTACCATTATGACTATTGTTATTATGACTATTATTATGATTATTAATACCATTACTACTACTGCTATTATTGTTCCTGGAAGAAACAGGTTTGCCTCTGTTATTATTAGTCAATATTCTAAGAGGGCGATATGGATCGCTTTCACGATTATCAGGCTTTTGGCAGCTATATTTGGCATCAGAGTTACTGGAACTTCTACTTTTGTCAGCAAAGTTTACAGACTGCTTGGCCGTGCAGTCCAGGGAAGATCTGTTTTGAGACTCGATATGAGGCTTGGCGAGCAGGTACTCCGTTCCATTGCTTAGCTCCACCACCTCAGGTCCGGGCAGGTCAATCGAGCTCAGGTTCACGTCACCAAAAGAGATGCACCCGCTGTTCGAGGAATTTAATGGGACTGAGGTCAAGAGAGTTACAGATGACGAGGGAGTGGAGCATGATGTTATTGCCCCAGAAAAACAAACACTTGACAATAACGATGATGGTGCTATAGACGATCGAACAGAGTCGGACGAAAGCGTTGCTGGAAGAGGCACTAGGCTAGAGTGTGACGCAGAGCTAGTGTGGGAAGATGGGGAACCAGATGTTGAGAGTGGCGGCCCAGGTATGAGCACTGACGAAGAACTCACGGGAGAAACTGTCCCGCCTGAAGAGATGTGACACATCTGAGAAGCTAAATGGGAAACCGAGGCTGGTGGATATGACACGAGGCCTGCTGCATGAGATGCAGCAGGTATTGAATGAGAGGCAGGGGCAGGAGGTGGGGGAGCGCTGGGTTGAGGCACGATAGTGGGATGACCTGCATGGACCGAGGTGGTCAGCAGGGCGACAGGGTCTTCAGGTCGAGAACTGAACTTGGGACCAGTGTTGCGGTCGTTGCGAGAAGCGCCAGGCGTGTGGCCAAGCCTGGAGGGTTCCACGCAGTTCACAACGCCGGCCTGCACAGGCAGCACTAAGGTCAGTAACAATGTAAAAAACGGTGCTTGTCTTAGACGGTACTGCGAACGACAGTCGTTCACTTGAGCCTCGTTCAACAAGCCTATGCAGCGCACGCCTCTGTGCACCTTGAAAGTCAGCAACACACACACACACACACTGCAGCACCAGCGCCACTGCAGCACCAGCGCCACTGGAGGGCGCAGGCAGGCCTGGGGAGCTGTCTCGTCTTGTCAGTCGAGCTAATTGGAAGCGTTTGAGCTCCGGTCCTGTCTCGAAGTCTGCCGTACTTGACTATAGTCTTACACTGAGACTTACGTCTGTGTGTGATGCTACATCATGCAATGTTACTCTAAATCTGCTTTGAACCAGTTTTGGTAATCACCCAATAAATATGACTTCAATGCAAATCCTCATTTCAAAGCAAATGTTAAGACATAGTCTTCTGATGACACCCGGAGCAAATGAAAACTAAGAAAACTTGATTGGTGGTTGCTGCGGCCACTGGCCTGCAAGGATTGGCCACCTCACGGAAGAAGGGCTAATGCCCAGTGCCCGGTGCCAATACTGCAACCCAGCGCCAATTGCGAGCCTTCAGACGCATCATTTCCGATCACTGAGCTCGTGCGGTCATGGTCGTACTGACAACAAAGTTGCAAAAACCACTTCAGACCTCAAAAATAGCCGAGTCAATGCTCGTATGATCAATTACTTTGTGCAAGCAAAATAGTTAAGAAGCATGTTTTATGAGTGATTGTCCCCTTTTGAATGACAAAAAGCCATCTCCCTACTAATGGACAAATTGATAAATATTATAATTCAATGTGAAATAAATGGGAAGAGTAACCTTCAACTATGCCTACAATTTTATCTTGAACGTGTTAGCAAAAGAATAGTTTTTCTTTCTAATGGCTATTATGATTTTTCAAGTAAAATTATACCTCAAGTCAATTAGGAAATGCTAGACAATTTTCAATTCATTTAATTATCTAACATAATATTTTCAAAATTTAGCAGCATATGTGCAAGCCAAGTAATAACTAAGTACCGAGTAAAGGTAATTTAACATACATGTGCACAGAAATTATGAACCTAACCTCAGTGTATTAATTTATAGATGAGGTTGCAAGTTACTACACAACGTCAGTCTGCGTGAGACTCTCGAGCCACCACTCAAGTGATCGAGAAAGTGAAGAGATGGGACCATTTAGCATGGACTGCAAAATACATGGAGTCTACACACAAGCAGTGTTTCCACACAGAATGCACTGCACATAAAAACACCAAGTTTAGCTGCAAGAGGATGAAAGGAGCGAGATTTTGAAAAATTTGTGAAAACAAAAAGAAGTAAATTTAGAGTGCAAAACAGAAGTCCCGTACGCCTATCTGTAGCTGAGATAACCTATCAGTATTTCTGCCAGGGCGCCAATGCCCACAGCAGACGTAGCACACGCGAGCCCAGGTCACCTGAGTAGTAGTAGTATTAGCATTGATTTGCCAGCGCTTCAGTAATTCGTACTATATCGCGCCCTAGATCTCACAGTTCAATAATACAAAATTCACATCGTTACACGGAAGCACACTATCTAATTGTTGTTCAAAGTTTGTCACAATCACCACTATGGAAAACACAGCAGCAGCCATCACAAAAACCGCCTTAATTGCCACCCACATTATTGTCATCTTATAAGAGCCCCAGTTGATCTTTGTCGGGATCATATACAGAGCCACGCACAATCCGCAAGCACAGGACAGCCAAAAAACCCCGTAGGGGATTTCAGCTGCCCACCCATTTATGGCCGGGCGCCTTACCCACGCTGAAATTCCCAGAGGCATCATACGCAGCGCGCCCGGCCATATTGCAGTTTAGTCATCCACATCTCAGACGTGAAGAAGTTCTTCTTGCTTACGCTGTTCTTTTCTGGTTAAATTTCAGATATCAAGTTGCACTTCTCTAGGAACATCTTAAGCGCTGTCACACTGAAAGCTGAGCGCTCAATTTCCTTGAGCATTCCGGTCATAACATCCTCATCAGGACCTTGCAGTCTCTGGAAACATACATTCCTGGCAGCAGCATATCGAGGGCACTCAACAAGAAAGTGCTTGACAGTCAAAGGAGCGTGGCATCGCTCACATCGTGGTTGCGGCTGCCGCTCCATCAAGTGTCCGTGCGTCAATCGGGTATGGCCAATACGAAGGCAGCAGAGTATCACCTCCATCCGGCGAGGGTGGCAACTAGACAATATCCACTCACGCACGGTGGGTTTAATACTTCTTAATTTATTATTAATTGTTCTGTCCCACTCCTGTTGCCACAAACTTCTCACTGCAGCTTTTATCCGAGGGTAGTAGTCTCGGAAAGGGACCCTCAAGTTCAGCGTTTCCCCATTTGTCTCCGCAGCTTGCTTAGCCTCCCGATCAGCTCGCTCATTGCCCGATACTCCAACATGTTCGGGCACACAGCATAACATGACATTCTTACGTCTACTCGCAAAGTTTATTAACATTACGAGAATCTCAGCAATGAGCGGGTGTGTACTATTATTCATTTGCGTGGCATCGATTACGCTTTTCGAGTCAACGAAAACAGTAAAAGAGCCACATGGGCACTCCTCAATCAATTTCAGCGCCTCCAACACACCGTACAGTTCCGCTGTAAAAATTGATGACTCTGGGAGCAGCTTCCTTGCACTAACCCTTTCTCCAGACACGGCAGCACATCCCACAGTGTCTCCCATTTTTGATCCATCAGTGTAGAGCTTCACGGAATTTGCGTGCTTTTCCAGTACATGGTCCATGAAAATTCCTTTCAGGATGTAATCTGGCATGGATTCCTTCTTGGGCATCCAGCATCCAGGGCAAAAACACTCTATAGGGACGCACCACGTCGCAGAGTTGTTTAAGAGTACTGAGAGTATTTGCATGGGTCTCAATTGCATTGCGGCCGTAATCGCAGGGTAATCCACAGATGAGGGTATGAAATAAGGAAAAAAGCAGATGTCGTCCAAGGGGCGCATGCACACTAGCCCATGCAGGAGACAACGGGACTTGTTCCAGCCTTGCTAGGTACTGCAAGGCCAGTTGCACACGTCGGAGCCACAGGGGAGGCTCTCCGCTCTCCACGCACAGGCTGTAAGAGGGTGAGGATCGAAAAGCAACAGTGCTTAGCCTGATAGCTGCATGGTACACTGGGTTCAGCTTAGCCAGTGTGGTTTCTTTGGCATTTTGATATACTATACAGCCATAGTCTATCTTCCTCCTGATGAGAGTTCTGTATAGTCGCAGCAACGTCACTCGATCTGCTCCCCACGTTACTCCAGATATACATTTTAAAAGGTTCATTCTCTGAGCACACTCAACCTTGAGAGCTGCCAAATGAGGTTTCCAGGTGAGCTTATCGTCCACAGTCATCCCCAAAAACTTTACACTGCGCGTAAAAACACTGCGTCCTTCCCTCAGCACCAGTCGAGGAGGGTCACAGCGGCCGCAGCCCTGGAAATGGAGGCCAACAGTCTTCTCAGTAGAAAAGGTAAAACCGTGCTCAACAGCCCAGTTGTTCACACTGTTGATGGCTTTCTGCATTCTGCAAGTCACCGCAGGCAAATATGCAGATGAGGAGTATAGCATAAAATTGTCCACATACAGAGAGGCCAAAATGCCAGAGGGAAGTACTGAAGTAATTCCGTTCAAGGCAACATTTAATAACGTTCAGCTCATGACGCTACCTTGAGGCAAGCCTTCACGCTGTAGCTGCAGTGAGGAGAGCGTACGACCCACTCTAACGCGGAAAGTTCTCTCACCAAGAAACTCCTGGATAAACAAGGCCATATTACCACGGAGTCCATATCCATGCAGCGATTTGAGGATTCCATACCTCCACGCAGTATCATAAGCCTTGTGCAAGTCAAAGAAAACACATAAAGTCTGTCAGCGTTTTGTGAGGTTAGCTACCAGGTAGTTCTGAAGGCGCAGCAGAGCGTCTATGGTTCCGCGGTGTTGTCGGAAACCAAACTGTACGGGGTTCACCAGCTCTTCAGCCTCCAACCATCGCGTAAGCCGGATATTTACTATCTTTTCCATCAGCTTATCAAGACAGCTAGTCAGGGCAATGGGTCGATAATTATCTGGGTTGGTGGCAGGCTTATTCGGCTTTGCAAAAGCCATGATTATTGCTGTTCGCCATTGCTGCGGATACGTGCGCATGCTCCAGATTTAATTGTAGATATAGAGAAGGCATGATATCGCCGTATGATCCATTTTCTTCATTTGATAGTGAATGCCATCAGGCCCAGGGGCTGTGTTTTTGCACTTTTTTAAAGCACAATAAAGTTCTATCATTGTGAGAGGATCGTTGTATGAGTAGACAGAATTAGTCGAAAAATCAAGTGGTTGTCGCTCCTGTTGGCGTCTGAAAGCCGAGGAGACATGTCCGCCGCTAGCACGACTGAAGCTCCGCGCCAACGATTCCGCTACACGCTCCGGATTTACTGTGAGAGAGCCATCAATTTCCAAACACGGTGGCCTGTGTCCATAATTTACCTTCATTTTGTTCACTCTCTGCCATACCTTGGCCATAGGAGTATCGGTATTCAAGCCGGAAACATACTTTTGCCACGATGTCTTACGCGCCACATCCTTAACTAGTTGCGCTCGAGCCCACGCTCGGTTGTAGGCGATCTTATGTGCCAGCTCTTTGGTTCGTTGATAGCGCCGTAAGGCTCGCTTCCGTTCACCATTGGCTACTGCACACTCGTTCCACCATGGAACACGATGTTTATGACAGCCTCCCTGTGATTTCGGGATGGCAGCATCGGCAGCCGCACGCACCGTTCTGACAAAATGATGAACTAATTCATCCACACTACAACTCTAATCTGGGTCTTCCATTCGCGAACAGGTTTCGAAGTTTCTCCACTTGGCCTTCTTAAAGTTAAAACGTGAATCCGCGGGCACAGGTTGGTACCGTATCAAAGACAAAAGGATAGGATAGTGGTCACTATCACACGTATCATCAAGCACAGACCATTGCGTATCATGAAAGATGTCGGGCGTGCACAGGCTGCGTCGATTGCGGAGGAGGTACCGCTTAGTACATGGAAGTGAGTGGGAGCTCCGGTGTTCAACAGGCACAACTCGGTAGCATCCAAAAACACTTCCACCGCTCTACCATGCCAATCATTTGAGTTGCCCCAACGAACATGTTTGGCGTTTACGTCTCCAAGGATGTACGCTGGTCTTGCCAGCTGGTCACCGAGGAGGGTGAGGTCCTGTGAGGTTAAGGGATCTCCGGGTGAGGAATAGATATTGCATACGGAGATCATACGCTGCCCGACACACAAACGGAGGGCCAGGGTCTGTAGTCTCGTATTGATTGCTATTTTTCCGTAACCCACATCTCTCCGCACAAGTATCGCAAGTCCTGTTCCGATCACCGGGTTAGGCACCGGGGAAACAACCTCAATGCAATAATTGTTTGGGGGTTTAGGGTTCAGGTTTCCAAGCAGGGTCTCCTGGAGGCAAATGCAACATGGTTGGTACTCCTCAAGGAGGGCCCTCAAATCTCCATAGTTACGACGAAATCCTCTTATATTCCATTGGATACAGGTGGTCATAGTTTACCAGTTGAGGTTTAGCACGCGTGGAGTCCTTCTCAGCACCCTCACCCAGAGCGGATGCCAGATCAGGCGGCACGGGGCTAATAGGTCTATCATCCCACGTATGAATTGGTACTGCGGGAAGAGGCTTAGTCGGGAAGCCCCGCGGGATAGGATATTTCTTCATCATATGTGACGCAATATCTTCTGGGACAACTGTGACGCGTTCCAGAGAGCAAACGCGCTGAGTCACAATATGTCGCTCACTGTCCCACTCAGACCTGCGACCGTCCGCATGAGGAATCGAAAGGTCACGCCCAGCGCTCCCCGCAGCACCACTCCCACGGCCGGACATCCGCACGCCTGGTCGAGGCACTCTGTCCACTCTGCATGCTGGTTCCGATATACCACCAGACGGGGCTGCTGGCCCCGGAACAGACTTCGCCTGGCTTGAGAGTGCATCACGAGGTCCTTCAGCGACTCTAGGTGTTTTGGCCACTTTCCCCATGTTGCCGCAGTGGGTCGGCGACGTGCTGCTCTGCGTCCGCTTTCTTGAGGTTATTATTGACGGTATTGTTCTCAAAGGTTCATTAGGTGTGTTTGGCTGGTCCGCCGCTGAAGTTTCGGTAATACAGAGGGTTGTATTTCTTTTTTCTTTACTTTTGGGAGGAGGTGCTTGTTCTTCGGTTGCATGAAATCTCGAAACGGCCGTTCCACCAGCACCCGGCTCCCGCTCCACTGCAGCATCCCTCAGCTGGTACCGGCCGGCAGGGCCGGGAACACGGTTGGCGGGCACCGCTTGAGGGGCTTTAACCTTCTCTGCATATGTACTTTGGGTCTTATTGGAACGACTGTTAACAGCGAGTTTTGCCTTGCCCTAGCTGATGCGTTGGTTTGTCTGCATTGCTATTTCCTTTTCAAGCTTATAGTAGAAACAAGACTGGGAGCTAGCAGGATGTTGCTCACCACAGTTGGCACATCGGGGAGATCTGGCGCAGGGCAGCTCATACTGCTCTTCCGCGCAGTCAACACACACGCCAGGCTCAACACGACAGGACCTGGCACCGTGCTTAAAGTCCTGACACTTGAAACACCGACGGGGCTTCGGCACATACTGACGCACGGAGCACATTGTCCATCCTATGTCCACGGACTGTGGTAGGTGGCAGCGGTCTAAAGTGAGGATGTAGATCAGCGAGGGCATCTAAACGCCCTGCTCAAACCTCTTGATCCGGTACAATGCCTTCACTTCGAAATGCTTCAGTTCCTCCAGGAGGCGATTGTCACTATACTGGGGGTGGTTGGTATACCATATGGTACCCTTGCAGTCATTAAGTCTGTCATAAGGGGAAACCTGCACGCCGACTCCCGCAGGCCTAAGATAGCCGCACTTTGGTGTTGGTTACGCACCTCAACCAGTAGACCGCCGTTCCGGGCCTCGGTTACCTTTGCAGGTCTGCCACCAAGTCCTCTGCACAGGTGACAATTGGCTTCTATTACGTCAACGTGACTCATGGGCGATCCATCCTTTGTTTTAATTGTGAAAAATATTTTAAATTCCGTAGGAATAGTTCAATTTTTGTTATCATCGACGCTGGCCAGGGGCTCTGCAAACAGATGTTGCCGCCGAGCACGGCGCTTGTGTCGGCGTGGTTGCACATTTTGACTGAGATGGGGGAACGTGAGGTTCAAGGGTAATCTTCATTTTCTCAGACGGCCCGGCTTCAGCGTCACCACTCGCAGAAGACTGGGATGGTGGTTGCTGCGCCAATGGCCAAGTTGGGGAGTATTCAGTACATGTGTCCGTACGAGAAAGTCGGGTCATCACCGAAGTAGCAGCGGGAAAATTTTCCATGTTGTGAAAAGGTAAGGTTTAACCTGTCACCCCCGAGCCGGCACCAAATTCGGCCGCCAACAAGGGGATCCCCTATGTCGGGCACACGCAGTCCCAACGGGATCGCTCGCTAGGTACAGGCATAGCAGTCAGGGTGACCAGAATCAGCAGGTTGATGTGCTTGACTAGTCAAAGACGCGTTCCCGCACGTCAAGGACGTTTAAGCAGCCCCCCACTTACCCCGCCGCCCCTCCCACTAGCCCTCGCCGCATGCGACTTCTAAACTGGCAGGACGGGCCTAGGCTCCTGCCAGCCCCCAAGGAGAGGTCAGAGCATGATCCAGGAGAAGGCAAGGTCATCCGAAGAGAGAAAATCAGCACACATCCATATAGAAGGTCCAGGTCAGTAGGGTGGTCACATGCTGCCATCTCTCTTCGTCTGACCCCTCAACCCAGGCCACTCTGCCACGGTTGCACCTGGGCAGCACAGCCCTGGGCATCATAAAGGCACGCAACCCCCTCCCCGCGACAAGGGCGAGATGGCGCGAGGGGGCCAGGTAACCTGAACCTGTAGCTTATTCTGTGCTCGTTGAGGGGAGGTTTTATGTAATTTAAGCCATCCTAATTACAGCTTTTGAATTCCCTAAGAAAGAAAAGAAGGCACTATTTAGAACGAATTAAGGGAGCGGGATATCTATGCACAAGGTGTCTCCACACACCCTCCACATAGAAACAGCAGGCATGTGAATAGTTCATGAGAACACAATGAAAATTTTAAAAATAATAAGTGCTGACAAAACGACAGCAATGGACTGGAAAAAGTACTGAACAAAACAAAAACAAAAAACTATTCTACATCAACATAAGCTAGAACTATCAACCCTTCAGCTTGGGACATCTTTGCCCTCGGGGCATTAATTCTTATAAGTATATTTGTATCCCTCCTGATGGGCAGAAAAATGAGCACGTAACAGCACTTAGAACTGAAGTGCGAGAGGCCGTATCAACACACACACACACACACACACTGTGGCAATAATGCCTCAGCTCTTCCTACAACCCAGCCGAGCAGAAAACTGTGAAGCATCACCTGAGCAGCTGCAGCAGGAGACTGGTAGACGTCAACCTCTGCAGTGGAGTCCACCACAGGTCTGGGGTGTGGGGGGGCACTGGTGGCTTTAGAGGGACTTGCTCCTGCCTGCCCCGCATTACTGGCTTGGGTGTGCTGGGGTGCCCGGCCCTGGTGACGCTGAGGCGACTGGGCAACACGACTGTCGCAGGATGGTCTACGTTGAGATCGAGCACTTTTGTTATTAATGTTGTCATGGGCAGAATTGCTACTGCTCTGCTGGTCAAATAAACTGCTGGACCCTGCTCCAGTTGACGTGCAAACTTCACATGAAGTATCATCTGTCTGACCAGAACAAGACACGGGCTGGTGACACCCACACGGGTACTGGGCAGACACACATTTGGCGGCAGGGCCCGGGCGAGGGAAGTCTCCGTGTGACATGAAGTACAGCTGTGAACTGCACACTGATCCAGCAACGTCATATGATATGCTCTCAACAGAGGCTCTAGAGCCTTCTGGTCTTTTTGCATCAGATCCAATAGAACTGCTACTATCAAAATTTGTACGTGGTTTAGACTGGGAGAGAATTTTGTCTTGTTTGGAAGGAGAAGCTACAGATAGCTGACGATCGTTCCTACTTTGAGAAGCATCAGTTGTTTGCCGCCCTCTGTAGGCATGTTTTCTAGATGGAGAGAATTGGGCCAAAGAAGATGAGTGAGCTAAAACAGTTGTGACAGTGGCAGTGACGGCGGAGGTCAAATTAACACTCGCTGACGGTAGGTGTCTTTTTGAAGCATCCCTTTCTTTTAGGGGGTGAGGACCTTCATTTGCCTCGATCTGTTCAGATGGGGTGGTGGCGGCCTGAACACCGCGTCTGCACTCAGGGGTGGTTGAGTTAGAAGACAAGCTGCCATAAGGAACTACAGAATTGCCATTTGTGCAAAGCAGACCTGAATTTGATGAACCACACTGAGCAATGTGAAGCCCAGCTTTAACAGGATAGGGTGGCATGATTGGGGACTGTGATCTGAATGAAGAACATTTGTTCATCGTATTGTCATTGTTCACGTAATGAGGCCCACCCGAGCTTTCTTGCGGGTCACTAGAGCGAGGAGACATGTTTTGTGACTGTTGGAAGGCAAAGCAAGCCAGGTTGTTAGCAATGAGCTCAGAGTCTTGAGGTGACAAACAGGCTCTGCTGGAGGAGCCTTCCTCAGCACCGCTCTGAGGGCCAGGCTCCTCGAGGAGCTGCTCGGGAGAGGGGGACACACAGCGGCTGGTGGGGAGTGACTGCGGCGGGGAGGCGTAGGGGGACGACGACTGAGCGGAGGAATGGGCCGAGGAAGTGTGCTGGTGAGCGCAGGAGATGCCAGATCTGCCGGCAAAGCCTCCGTCAGGCTCACCTCCGTCTGCAGGACACGGCAGCAGGCAACTGCCTTCAGTGTTGTTGTTTCTCCCTACAAAACCTGTGGGCAAAAATTGCATGTAGTAAATGTTGTGAAGCACTCAACCAAATAAGCCCCGTCATAGATAAAACAAAATGTACAATCAAATGTAAAATCTATTGCACTCTGAAGCCACATCTCTATCATAGTGAAGGTAAGTTCAGCACCTGTGGCACTTACAATAAATTCATTAAGCATCAATCCCTCCCAATTGGTAAAAAAAAAAATCTATAATGCATTATCACTCGGTGGTGGTCTCAGTTTTATTCCAAGAGCAACACAACATTTGGACAAATGAGAGGATGATGCAGAGAAGTGACCCACCAGCAAGGGACATCGAAGACGGGTGTGAGAGAGACAGCGCAGGGGCCACGATGTTCGAGTTGTAGATGTAGGTTGTGGACACTGAAACGTCGTCTCCGTACATGAACTCTTCTTCACTTTCAGGCTGAGCAACAAAAATTTATTGCGATAATTTTCTTCCTTTATTCCTCTATCCATAAAGTGTCTAAACAAAAACACACCATTTCACAAATAATTGAAATAAATCTTATTTTTTCCTTTCTTTAGACTGAAAGAATTGAAGTGCACTAAAATTGATGTGCAGTCCTGGGCATAAAATCAAAACTTGGAAACCAACAACTCCCAACAAAGCCAACCTAACAAAATAACAAAAGATATACCCTAGCAAAATCGTTTTTTTCTCATTCTCAATTACTGTTTCCAATTTTTCACGCAAAATAAAACCTTCGAGTATATTATAAAATTTAGGAAATTTTTCACCAGTGTATACATCAACAAAATCTTGCCAAAATTTAGTTGCAAATGTACAACCCAACTAATATTAAGTACAAAGATTAAATTAGATCTTAGTTTAGATCTCCCTAACCGCAACAAAGGCGTTCCTAGGAGAGGAAGGAGAAAGGCACCATTAAGTGAGGAGTAAAGGGAGCGCAAAATCTATGCACAATGTACCTAAAAACAGAAAGTTGAAAAAGAAGTTCATGAAACAAGAAGAAAGATGCGGGTGCTGGAAAACGGGACAGCAGTAAAGGAAAATGATGGCCGTTCTATATCAATAAACTAAAAAATTGAAATAATTTTATTTCAACAATAAAGTCTACATAATCTTCAGCTTGGGACCTTAAATACTCCCTCTCGGAAAATGCTTTGAAATACTCAGATACTTTATTGTATTTTCATCAGAATTCAGAGTGTACACACCTCTATAGTTGGATGGTGTAACGTAAACAAAATGATTATAGCATTGCTAACGTGTGCTGTGCGATACACTGACAGCCACACGGCCACTCAGGTCCCTCCTGTCTCAGCTGTGAAGGTGAGCACACCAACGCACCTCACCTCACCACTCTATTGCTCAGTAGAAATGCACCAAGTCTTGCACTCAAATTTGGAAAGTGCACAAACAGAAAGTTAGAGACAGATACAAAACTGCACAGAGCAACACTTGAACTCAAATCTCACTACTCAGCTCCAATCGAGGTCATTAATTCCCGTCAGTAGAAATTGACTGCCTAGTTGTAAGTTCTCTCCACCTGCAGAAGTAATTTTGCTTACTAAAGCCTAGCACACAGAATGACACGGATCCATCATGATTTTCCCAGGTAACTGTTGACATGAGAGAAATACAACTAAATACTCCCCCTTCCCTAGCTGAAATACAATTTCACTTACGTTTTTTCTCCGGGCATTGTGATCAATATTATCAGGCTGATGTGAGAGCGCAACAATCGCAAGAGGCGGCTCTTGTGCAAGAGGAGCTGCACCAGGGTCAACGTATTCCCTGTACACCGGCCCTGCACCCAGCAGCTGGTGGGCACCGACTGGCTGCAGGTGGTTTGGGGGGTGCACTTCCGAACCCACGTACGTAGCGCCAGCTTTGGGCGGCACGTCCTCTGCCCGTATGGATGGTGCGGGGGGCGGGGGGGAGGTGACGGCGTCTGTGAGGGCATACTGGGGCGGGTGCAGGGCTGTGGGAGCGTAGTACGTGTTGGCAGCAGCGACGGCTGCGTAGTCCAGCACCAGTGAGGGGAAGTGGTGGCTGGGGGAGTAATTGCTGAGAGAAGCTGGAGCTTCAGGAGGCACAGCAGCCCCAGCAGCAGAATGCTGGGAGGACTGCTGCTGCCCAGGCACAGCGTGCAGAGGGTGCGGCAGGTAGGGCAGAGCGCCAGTCAGTTGGCTGAGATGCTCCACATACTCCCGGGGCATTCCCTCAAAGTAGGGCAGGTGGGCTGGTACTCGGGCTAGGGGAGGGCACCCTGCTGGCCGGGGCTCGCCCGACACCACGCCATCCACAGCCCCTGACAGCTCTGTAAAATAATTATGCTCTCAGCTCCACTTCTGCATTTTCCTGAGATGTCCTCTGAATGACATTTGTGTGTCATAGTCAAAATTGAATAAATCCTTCAAGAGACAAGTAGCCAATTTTTAATAGGCAAGAAGTACTGTGAAGAAGAACTCAGTGTTGAATAAACTCAAGATCAACACATGACAGCAAAGCATGGTTAATACAAAACACATTTCCCTCTATAAGCCAGGCCTACCAGACTAAGGATAGACAGACACTAGCACCTCTAACTATACATGAACTAGCTAAATGTATCAACTGCATGGTTATGCATCTATGGAAGACATCAGCTCTTGTTTCACCACAAGAGACGAGCACAAAGATGGCTCGAGCCACTCGCACTCAAGACAAGCTGCAGAGTGCACGCCTCACCTGAAACAGCAGCGTTCTGTAGAGGCCGCAGCAGGCCGCTTTCATCGTCTGATGATGGTTGCAGCTTCAGATTAACTTGCTCACCTTCATCCTGCAAAACAATCAAGGAGTTTGAGACCAAACATCATTGAGGAAATGTGACAGACTGATAGGTGATGCTCAATTGCTTCCCTTTTAGACAGCCATAATGCTCATGAACAAGAGTTCAGGCAAGGCAATCTTAAACAGCAGTCACTAACAATTTCAACTCAAGATTTTCTCTTATGCAATAAACTAATCATTTATAATCCTGAAGTGTTTGGCTACAGCAAAGCTAACATCAATTTTAGCACGTGTTTTTTAAAAAAATATCAAGGCTTCATTCCAATAATGTAATCCAGCACAACAGAGCCAAATTTAGCGGCAAAATCTTCCAAGCGCATTTGAATTGGAAACACTTCAGTCAAGACATGGTTAAATGCACATATGCAAAACCTGAAGATCTAATTGCTTGCCTAATCTCTCCATGGGCTTCAAATGTATTGAATTCACAACTAAAAAGAAAGATGGCAGTTCATTTTGAAGACAAATGATAAAAATAATTTCCTCTCAGAAACTTTCACACAGAAGATTGTTTTAATATGGTTTCCTCCAAAGAATATTATATGCTCTAAATTTAATGGAGCATTATAGTCTTATGAGCTGAAGACAGGAATTAGCTTAAACCACTAAAGAAACAAACATACTGATACTAATCCTGAATTGATGACTGTAAGTGAATATGATCATTAATCTTCCATGCTACTCTGGTGCCTGACAGCACAGGACTTGGACAGCAACTCATGAATGAACTACCAGCTTCATTTCTCTAGCCATATTTCACTTTATTTCTCTAGCCATATTTCACTTTATTTCTCTAGCCATATTTCACTTTATTTCTCTAGCCATATTTCACTTTATTTCTCTAGCCATATTGCACTTTATTTCTCTAGCCATATTGCACTTTATTTCTCTAGCCATATTTCACTTTATTTCTCTAGCCATATTTCCCTTTATTTCTCTAGCCATATTTCCCTTTATTTCTCTAGCCATATTTCACTTTATTTCTCTAGCCTTATTTCACTTTATTTCTCTAGCCATATTTCACTTTATTTCTCTAGCCATATTTCACTTTATTTCTCTAGCCATATTTCACTTCATTTCTCTAGCCATATTTCACTTTATTTCTCTAGCCAAATTTCACTTTATTCTACTGTAACCACCTTCAGAATTAAACAACTTAGTTCAACAAACATAGCAAAATTCCAGAATAAATGGACCAAGACCTACATAAAGTTTAGCCAACTTTTGTCATTATTTATTTCAAGACCCAAATTCCCTACTCTATTTTTGTGATATAGTTCCAGAAAAAATTATGAATGACTAAATAGAGTTCAAAATTTGTGTCAAGCCCAGGTTTAGTGAAGTTGCCTAATATCTTTCCCAGACATAAAGAAATGAACAGTAGAAATTGGATACAAAGATTTTCATGTAAGAAAATTATTTGAAAAATAAACATGTCCAAATGAGCAGTGGCTCAGAGAAGAGCAAATGAGTGTAGCCACAACAGCACTCGCAGCACACTTGCATGCAACAATTTCAGCAACCAGTACACTATTTATAGAGAAGCTTTCTACAGAAATTTTGCTGCCTACCCATCCCATTAAATAAGCCTCACGTGACTTGCGCTTTAAGAAACAATGCAACACTTAGGTTTGCTCCAACCATTATTATATTTTTCATATCTAAATATAATAGGCCTGTTAAAATTTCTGCCACAGACTAATTGTCCGTACCAGTAGTTCGAGTTACATCGCAGCAGCGCTTCATTGTGACAGCTGAATTCCAGGGATATTATTTCTCTAATGCTTTCTCTGCAGTTTTATTTAGCTGCAAGGGGATCAACAGTGCATAAGAATTTGATTGAATACAAAATTAATATAATCATACAAGACTTGATAGCTCTTGGCAGTAACAGCTTATATGTCAATAATTTAGTATCAATTTTTGCATTAAATGCAAATGCATTGAGGTTTTGCCCTGCTTTACCCAACCAACTTTTGAATTAAACGTCTGGAAAAACGTATTGTTTGATATTGTCATTGCAAAAAGTGTGAGTAGTCAGAGTTAAGATACATTCATTATCAGTGCTAAGCTGGTCTTTTTTGTAGCAAGATGCTTTTATTTTCCAGAACATTATGAAGCTGACAGAACTTAAATAATTGATGACTACTGCAGGAGAAAGGTTCAAAATATCAGAGCTAAGGCAGATCTGCATATAATGCAGTTCTGTTATGAGACAACTTTAGAGGAGCAAATTAATTTCACTCATTGCAAGGAGATTGAAAACTTATTATTTTTCAAGGGTTTCCTCAGGTTGTACTATTTGGCTATTGCCTAACATAGTGATAATAAAATAAGAATATTGGAAATATGGAGGCAAAATAGCTATTTAATTTTACTGTTGCCAACTTTTCTTACTTCAAAACTTAGATGAATTCAATTATTGAACAGTTTAAGGCCACCATTTCCAAAAATCGGAAACTTTTTTTCTATGGGACGTACGTCTATGAAAATTTGCAGACTAC
>JACJUY010004161.1:37926-51648 GCA_014220935.1 Platorchestia sp. MABIK | reverse complement strand
CCCCTCCCACCGCTCCCCTGCCCTCACCCCAACCTGCCCCTCCCGCCCCTCCCCTGCCCTTAGTTGGACTAATATTCAATGATCGCATCTTTTCAGAACTTAGCTTGACTATCAGTTCTCTGTTCTTTACACTTCTGTAAGTCAAAGGCTCATTTTGGGGTTAAAAATGTGTTCTTCACCTTTCTGAAACGCTTCATTGACTATAATAGTAACGAGGATAATGTAAGTGAGGAGCCAATTTTGGAAAACCGTAGCAATAAAAATGCACGTGCAACACGTGCGGTGTTTGCTGGACTGCGTCACTTCAGACGTGGTAAAATTCCACCCCAGCAAACTGCGGAGTTTTCTTAAGTTTTCCCTGTTGCCGAACCTGCTCAGATTTTGCAGGCAGTCTTAATGAGAAAATTTTGAATGTTCTATTGTCAGACGATAAAGAGCGTCTTGGTGTACTTTCAATGAATTTGTTTTAGACAATAAAGAGCATCTCAAAGGCTTGGTTAAATCATTTCTGTAACATTATTTATCATTGCGTATAACGTTACAATTATTGTATTATTTCATCATACCCAAAGTTCTATCACAATCCCCCCTGTGAAACAGAAAACGATCCGACGAGAGAAAACTGTTTGCGTCGCCTTGAGGGCAGCCGTACGATTTGCGTAGGGTCTGCTCGCAAACACGCATGACTTGGCATCAACTTACCTCATTTCGCTCACACGCACCCAGATCTCCGCCCCACAGCCCTGGGTACCTTAGACGATGACCCTCTAATGAGTAGGCAATAGATGCGTGCGTGAAATGGTAGCATGCGCTGAAATGGATAAATTATCGGCGAGCGCACACAAGATACCTGCAGGAGAAAGGCTGAAGTTGAACGCTGGACGCGAAGTTTCCTTCCAGGTGCAGCGACTGACTCCAGTCGCGCTGCCGCATTGCGCTGTGGCGGTCGCCGTGCATTGTGATCAAGTCGGCAGTAACTTTGCTTCCAACTCTTGCTTACGAGGAACAATGTGGAACCATAACGTTGCTTTATAACAGAGTTTGCATACTTTACAATAGAGTTGTCAAGAGCTTGGAATGAATAATGTGATCTGCAGTTCAAAAACGGAGGTTGAGGAAATTTAAAAAACGATGTAGTTAATTTCTAAAGAGAAACACGTTGTGTCGTATTTAGGTGTTCTCTACGACCTTCGTAAATGATGTTTGTAAAGCGTTAATTTTTAAAGTCGCTTCGATTCATGTCGTCAACGTAGGTGCAGTTTTGGGGCCTGAATAGACTGCTGAACACGTTTGCTGATGACACAAGCAAATAGAAGCAAGAAAGAGTTTGCCCTGAGGTCCTTACAATAGCCGTCAGAATTTGCTCACCCCTTCTGTAGTAAACTCGAACAACTCACGCCCCGGCACATGGACAGCAATAGAATTTGTATGGTTAACGTTGGTGGGTCCAAGCGATTCATAAGTTCAAGTCATTTCCTTTAGTATCGAAGTCTCCAAGGTCGATGAGTTTTTGCCTCGGCGCGTCATCTGAGGGCCAGCGAATTAAAACTTCAACATTCTGCGCTACTTTCAGAATGCTACATTCACTATTGAGCTTTGCTTTGTTTCCCGGTTGAATGCTCTATTTGAGGCTTTCTCTCTTGCGTTGTTTGTGTTTGATTGCAATTGCAGAGCTTCTGCCTCCCGCACAGCGGCCGGGCCGCCGCTCGCACTCAGGCATTGGGGCTGAAATTCAGGTCAAGGTGGCGAGTGGCTCTTTTGTTGGACTCAATTTCACTGGGTATTTGTTTTCGGTGTCATATTATCATTTATTTCAGAATTGAATATCTCGACGATATTTGTGATCAGGTTTGACAATATTTGAAGTGTTGATTTTTAGTATCCGTTCATTTTGCATACTGGCAGAGAAGTGCAATTTCGGTATAAAATGGTGCTACCTTACTTAACTCTTTAACATAAACAAATTTTGTGTATCATAACTACTCAAAAAGCATTAAAAATTGCACACAAGGTTTATAGACCGGACAGTGAAGCGTTGAGAGAACTAATGTGGACATCCAATGTGCAACTCGGCTGCTGCATTTGAGCATCAGCTCGCACTTGACTGCTACCAATTGTGATGTTAGTCCTGCACTAGCGTGTGTGGGAGTAGGAAAATGTCTTTACCTTATGATATTTGAAGGATAATTTTGTGTTGCGCAACGGTTATGAGGTGAGCTCTAAGAAACTTAAGTGTAAACGGAAATTTAAGTGATGATGCTTGAAGAAGTTAGAGATTAGATCGCTGGGTCGAGTAGCGCCATGTCCCAGGGCAACCTCCCCCCCAACATCTCCGTCTCGAGCTTTGAGGAGCTCGAGCTCAAGGAGCCAACACCCAGCATCGCTGCCAGCCTCTACGAGGTGAGCTACCACACTCACATTTCTGTCTTTGCCTACCGAAACTCCTACTTGTGTGTTTGTCTACCGAAACTCCTACTTGTGTGTTTGTCTACCAAAACTCCTACTTGTGTGTTTGTCTACCGAAACTCCTACTTGTGTGTTTGTCTACCGAAACTCCTACTTGTGTGTTTTTCTACCGAAACTCCTACTTGTGTGTTTTTCTACCGAGATTTTTGCTGTTTTGCTTGTGTGTTCCTCATTTCTACAGTGAAAGGAGCTTCAAATAGAGAGCTTATTTTGGCTGCAAACAGATCGTGTGAGAGGCGTCACAAATTGCTGCTTCTCATGGGAAATGTACTGCATGAGGGACAACATGAGGGACAACATGAGGGACTGCATGAGGGACTGCATGAGGGACAACATGAGGGACAACATGAGGGACAACATGAGGGACAACATGAGGGACAACATGAGGGACTGCATGAGGGACAACACAAACTAAGAATCTCACAAAAATGAAGAAATTTTGAGGACAATTCTCCTATTTACTTGGAATCGTTTGACTGCCAGATTCATTCTCAATTTATGGTGAAAATAGGTGAAAAATTTAAAAGTTATTGAAGTGTAAATACAAATTCAAGTGACGTAGAGTTAGTACAATACACAGCTATGTCTTTATACCTACAATTAGATGTACGTGCGAAATTAAGGTTTAATTTATCAAAGGCTTCTCGTTAAAAATATGCAGAGTTTTTAAAATTCTAAGATCCTTCTAACCGGCGGCCGAGTCAATAACTTCTTGAAACTTTATTTTCTATTGATAATGCGGAGCTTGTGTTGCAGCAAACACTCAGCTCACACAACACAAACAGCTCACACCAACACAAACAGCTCACACAACACAAACAGCTCACACCAACACCAGACTGTTCGTAAATAGCTACGTTCTGCGTTAACTTAGCGCAATTTATTTTTGTTTTTTTTGGATAACTATTTTCTTGTACAACTTCACACAAATCTTAGCTATGAAGTGACAACAGAGGAGGCACGTTTTCAAGTAAGGGAGAAGTTTTGAAAACATTTTCTTCAATGCTATTTGTAGTGAATGTATGATTAGGGACGCAATTCGACTCAATTTGAGCACAAAGTGTAACCTTTCGGTGCCAGCTGCATCAACCTCAAACTTGAACGTTTCGTTGCAGGTGAGCTAGTGGAAGCCCTCTCAAGATTATCATTATTTGACACAAATTGCAGTGCATGTGAGGCGCTACCAGCACGAAGTCTCCTACAGGGAAATGCACCGAGAGTGTCAGGCGCTGTCAATCAACCACAACTTCTACGACATGAAACCTGAGAAATCAACCACAACTTCTACGACATGAAACCTGAGAAATCAACCACAACTTCTACGACATGAAACCTGAGAAATCAACCACAACTTCTACGACATGAAACCTGAGAAATCAACCACAACTTCATCGACATGAAACCTGAGAAATCAACCACAACTTCATCGACATGAAACCTGAGAAATCAACCACAACTTCATCGACATGAAGGCTAAAAAGCGCGTTGCATCTTAACTTTTCGATGAAAAAATCGCCAGGAGAGGTAGGGGACGCTGCAGCGTGTAGGGAAACACGAGGTGTGAGAAGCCAGGCAAACTGCAGCCGTGTGACGCAAACAAGACAACTTCGCGCGAACTAAGAGCAAGCTTCGCACTGTGGAGGGAGACATGAAGTTCAGTTGAGTTACCGGACAGTTAGGAGAAATTCATGAAACTTACGAGCATGATGAGGGGTAGGTTTCACTGCAAGTTGTTCTACCGTCATTCAGAGAAACACATAAGCTTTGTAAATGAAGATGAAATTCAGTTGAGTTACAGGACAGGCATGAGCTGTGCAGTGGAGCAATACATGGAACTTACGGGTATGGTGAGTTGTGGGTTTCACAACAAGCTAGTTTACCGTCATTTGGAGGAACACATTAGCTTTGTAAATGAAGGGGAATACATTAATGCTTTTGAAGTAATTGAGGCTAATTAGAAATTACCATTTCTAAACGAAAACCACAAATTTTAAGAGCGGGACTTCAAATCGTAAATACGAAAATCTCAGGAGGAGAGGCACACCAACCACGCCAGAGGTAGCAGTGCCGGACGAATGCACGGCCGCGTAATGGCTGATATCCTCACACACACAGCCGTAACTTGCTGCTCAGCTCAGCCTGCGACGTTCGACCATCTGCTGAACTCACCAACCCGCGTGCGTTGCTGTGAAATATCATTTGCATTTTTTAATGATGGATCATCATTATTAAAATTAATCCCATTCGTGATTTTGAATTGGAAAGTATGAATAATTTTCAAACGTCTTGGTAAGCCTTGACGGCAATAGCGCCCTACACAGCTGCACCATGCAGGCAATAGCGGCCTACACAGCTGCGCCCTGCAGGCAGTAGCGCCCTACACAGCTGCGCCATGCAGGCAATAGCGCCCTACACAGCTGCGCCATGCAGGCAATAGCGCCCTACACAGCTGGGCCATGAAGGCAATAGCGCCCTACACAGCTGCGCCATGCAGGCAATAGCGCCCTACACAGCTGCGCCATGCAGGCAATAGCGCCCTACACAGCTGCGCCATGCAGGCAATAGCGCCCTACACAGCTGCAGTTAACAACATCGCTGTATTTTGTAGTCGGTTTGGTTACATCGGCTGAACACAATTGAGCAGATCTGAATGCAATATCCTATCAATTGCATTTGTAATAATTTTTTTAAATGGTAAAGAGACTTGATGGAGAGAGAGACTTATATTTTGATTGCTCTTTCAAAGAGAAACTTGAGTTGGCATCGAGTTTCCTTTATGGAGCGACATAAACTTTTTCGTTCACATGAAACGTGAATAATATAAATATAACGAATAACCCCGACGTAACACTACCTTTAATTCCGTTTCAATACTCGAGTGCAGTGTAACTCAGTGTTATCTTGCCAACAAGGAAGGACTCTTTTTCATCGAGAAAATTTTGCGCTTTATTGGAAGTTATTGAGTGCGTATTTTCCTGTTCTTTGGTCTTTAGTTTTGATGCTTCTGTTCTCCCTATTGGGTATGTCTGGTAGCGTTATAGCGGCAGCCTGGCCTGAGCTGCATGTCCTCAGTCGAGGTGACGTGTTGCTGCTTGCTAAGGTGTAGCAACACATCTGCTGCTGTGCTGCTGCTGCTTTACTGCTGCTGCTGTTGCTGCTGCAGCTGTACTGCTGCTGCTGTTGCTGCTACGTTGTCATTGTAGCGACAGCTGTATTGTTGAGAGCTGCCGTCGTCGCAGCAGCAACAGAACAGCTGCGACAGTTGCAGCAGTACAGCAGCAGCAACAGCTGCGACAGTTGCAGCAGTACAGCAGCAGCAACTGCTGCAGCTGTTGCTGCTGCTATACTGCTGCAGCTGTCGCAGCTGTTCTGTTGCTGCTGCGACGACGGCAGCTCTCAGCAATACAGCTGTCGCTACAATGACAACGTTCATTGTTGTAGCATCTGCGTTGGAATTCGCTTAGACTATGGACTATCAACTCGGAAACAATTTACCATTGTTAAGCTGTTTTTGATATCTCATTCTCAACCCCCCGAAGAAAGAGTTACATTTTTTTACATTTTGAATGAGCTCGGCAGTGCAGAGGCTGTGCTGCAGGGATAGCGAGTAACTGAACATTGCTTAACACTTTCAAGCAACAATCGCTGTTTTGCTCGCGGCTTGTTGGCTTGGTAGTTGTCGGAGATGCTGTAACAACTGCCAGCAACGATTGCAGCGTTACAGCAACGAGATGCCGTAACGACTGCAGGCACCAAGCGTCCATTGTCTCACGCCAGATCGACGTATTTCGATCGGAGGAGCGCGCGTTTCACTCGCTCTCGTTGACGCGTTGCGCACAAACCAAAGAGTAACCAACCGTTACGAAACAAAGCTTTGCAGAAGCAGAGCTATTCAGTTTTGGAGCGCTCTGTTGATACGCAAGAATTTGGGTTGAGTTTAAAGTTTTGTAGCGTTTAGTGTTTGAAATGGTGAAATGAAGATGATGATGGCCTCAGGTCACCACGTGTAGCTTCACTTTGCTGGAAGTTTTATCTTTCACTCATCGTTCGATTGGATCTTGTGAAGCTCCATAGATTTCATTTCCTCTTGTTCATAGAAGTTCGAATATTTTACACATAGGTCAGGATTCTTCACTTTGTATTTCGTCTATGTATAAAAATTCCTCTATAAAAGGTACCAGAGAGAGCTATCGGAAAGTGATGCAGTTTGCACAAGAGTAGCCACACCACTAAACAGTGAGCCTCATTTGTGTCACAATTTCAGGTTCGCTGTCACCGCACCCGTCAATGTTTTCTAGATTTTCGCTCACACTCAGAACATTCTAATCGCTTGCCACTGCACCTCGTCAGCTGAACTGCACTGAATGCTTCCGATACATTTGGAGAAACTTGTTTTGTCTCAACTGCGCACGTGTGAGCATTCCAGACCAAACTCGCCAAATTCACACAGGCATTACGTCGGTAGCAGCGACATCACCAGCATTACCTGCATCAGCGACACACCGGCATTACCTGCATCAGCGACACACCGGCATTACCTGCATCAGCGACACACCGGCATTACCTGCATCAGCGACACACCGGCTCAGCTCGCACTTGACATCGCTGCACACACACCAGCGCGTGTCACGTTCAACTTATGAACTGTTAACACTTTGAGTGCGACGTGACCCACCGGTGGTCACTGAGGGGATTTTCATAATGCTGCTGACCGACTAGCAGTCACTAACTCAATTTTCATAAATACTTAATGGAAACTAAATGAAGGCACAATCTATTTGATGTTCGTTATTTCCGAAATTGATCTTTAAAAATAAATCTAATTTGAGTTGGATTATGAGCTTCAGTTTAACCCGCCGCGTTCACTCAAGTCTCGCATCGCTGGCCAACACCTCGAGATGCGCTCGCTGGCGTGTCTCCAGACGCGCGCAACACGATGCGTTAGATGAAGTAGTCGGAGAAATGTGTTGCAAGTTCACGGATTAGCTTTAATAATTCTCTATTTTGAAAGGAAGAAAGACTTTTTTAGTAGATTTGAATTTCAGTATGCGTGATTTCTTTTGTTCACCAAAAATATTCACGAAAAATAAGGAAAATAGATCTTAAATCGATTTAACATTCGCCTGGAAGTTGTTGCTACCTTTGCTTAAAATTCCAAGTAGAGTCTTCCCACCTTAACAAGATATGAAACCTTTCGCGGAAAATTCTAATACCAATCTGCGAATTTGCCTACTGATGAAAAAGCATGTTTCAGCAGTTAATTAATGGAACTGTAAGAGTTGATCACGTTGCATCACCGTCCTCCAGCATATCGTACCGTCTGAGAGAGAGAGCAGTGTTGCATAGAGCTGCAGATTGGCTAGCCAGTTACTGCTGTCTTGCTTCATCACCAGCCGTTTGATGCAAGACTTTCTGCTTTGATTGTGCACGTGCTCATTGGTAGGCTCGGAATAATTGACCGCACCGCTGCAGGCTGATCATCACCAACAAATGGCACTTCCCATCGTTATGTTTCTTGGACGAGACTTGAATTCGTCCCGGGATTTGGTGTGTGGAGAAAGAAGGCTAAGAAGAAATGAGAGAAGTGAATTTTGTTTGTCAGTGGTCTCAAGTTTTGTCAGTGGTCTCAACAGCAAGTTTTCTACCGGAGAATTATAAGGCTTTCATGGCAATGAAATATCAACTCTTCGGGGAGTGAAGTTTGAATCCAATCTACATTTCATGCGGGCTTTTTAGCGGGAATAAAAATTTTCTAAGCCCTAGTTACAAATTCTAACTTGGAGCTCGGATGCATGAGCTGGGAAGCTTGGAGCTTGGACGAGGCGGCTGAGGATATTGGAGCTAGGAAGGAGAGGACTGAGGCAAGTTTACGTGCTGTCAACAGCCCAGCGCTATTTTTTCATTCACAGAACACATGTGAAGGGCGATAGACTTGTTCTTTCCTGCTCATTGTCACGACCACATTGGAATTTTTCCTTTAAATGCTTCAAGTTTTTTACTTTCATACGAAAACTTTCCCGTCCGAAAAATTCATTCAAAGTGCTAGAATTAATTTAATGGAGCGCATTTTAACTAGCTAACCAGCCTTAGCTCCGTCTCCTGTTGGTCCCACCCGACCGAGTGGCCCCCACACTCCCACAACGGCGACTTGCCTTCAAAATTAATTGCGACTCGCAAGTAAAAACTCAGCGACCCATAAAGGCAAGGCGCTTTTGTAGTGTTAACGCCATCAAATTTTACTGGCGTACATGCAGACCTGCTGTGTCTTGCTGGGCTTCTGCAGGATTGGGTTACTCCTACCGAACATACGTTCATCCTACGCCTTATGTATCTACTCCCCAACTTGGGCTTATCATCTCCTGATTTGTGGGTTCGACTTACGGAGAACAGAATTAAAAAGGCACTTCTTAATATTATAATATTTGTTCCTGATGATTTCTCCAACACACACTCAATCTGTCACTGACTAAAAATTCGATTTTTATAATTAGAGTAAAAGGTTGGATTGAGTTCACGGATAACAGGTGACACTATTTTGATTCTCCGCCCAGTCCCAGCAGAGGGTCGCGCCTCTTCCTTTACTGCCTACATCGATTCATTTCCGGGTTCGCTAGAGATATACAAGATGAGGATACAGGTTCAGAAACTCGCATAAGGGCGCACCATCCAGAAATGGCAGAAATCAATACTTCCCTTCACTTCTCATCCTTTCAAAATGAGGCTTTCAAATTTTGAAGCCAGCATAAGATCAATATCAATAATACGTATATATAGGCCTTGAAATTGTTAGCGTTCGCATAGTTCTCACAACAGAAATGTTGATTTATTACTCTCTTCTGAACGAAGGAAGTACGTTCATACATACATACACACATACACACATACATACACACACACACACACACACAAACACACAACGAGGTGGGCACACAGCACACGCTGCCGCCATGTCTGGATGTAACCAGTAGCGGCCGCCACACACCAGTGACGGAGCGCACGCCGCAAGTCCCGCATTTCACCGCCTGCATTTCTAAACCTGAGGACCGTTTCGCGAAGATCAAGGCTTCAGCTCGGTCACTGACGGGTGCACAGCTCTTGTGTACAAGTTTAGAGTGCCTGTTTACATTCAACATCTGCGTGTAGCTGGTGGCAGAGAACCGAGTGGTGCCTCCCACACCTGAGCCTCTCTACCTGTTGTACTCCGGACTTCCTCCGGATGTGTCTGGTTGGGTGGGTGGCAATAAGTGAAGTGGCAAGTAACAGACTTGTATTTATTCTGTAGATTGTAACGCCTGATATAATCTCAGCTACGAAATCTGTCTCAGTGTATGTCATCATGTAAATAGTGATGTTTGCAGGCAAACATCCAGAACATTGATTATATTGCGCACTCTCAGGTGCAGAATATGCCCAGAAGCCTAAGTTTCGGGGCCTCAATGTCCACATAGCTTCAAATGTCAATGGAAAATGCATGCATTTCTACTCACAATGACATCATCACGTACTATTTTCGGTCCAATCAAAATCAAAAAACTCATTTAGCACCGCTTTTTTGACATCTCTTCCAGTGGAGACTCAAAACGATACTTGAGGTCAATGACGATTTTAATGAACGCCTCTCGCTGACCGTCAAAAAAAAAGGTGCTGGACCGAAGGCTAATGTAGGGATGTCATGCAAAGTGTGGATCTGCTCTAATTTGTAGCCATGTTCTGGAGACCGCGCCTGAAGCACGCGGACTGGGACACTGCAGGACGATGACTTCTCCCTAGTTTCTTGAACGCACCCGTGTTGAGTTTTGGCGGTCACGGGGGCCAGAGCTTAGGGTGAGCTGAGATCACCTCTCATGACCAGCGAGATAGAGGAGGAGTCTATTCTTTAGGTAGAAGGGTCCTCAGTAAGCTTTTAAGGGTGTTGGTAAGACTTTACACATGTATACAAAAGAGCGTAGACGTAAGAGAGCATACACAGGAGCATATAGGTAAGAGGGTATACGCAAGAGAGTATACATAAGCATTTCTCAAAAGTGTTGAACAATATTTCCCACTTTCGTCAATGAGTTTATTTCGTCATATCAGTGTTTGTCTCGATGTGCGTAATGTACTGGATAATTTACCCAACGCAGTTCGTAGGGTACACGATTTTACGTAGATAACACGATAACAGAAACAAAACAAAATTGTCCTTCAGCGAGGATGGTTTCAAGAACAAAGCCAGTTAAGCAATACTATTTGAAATTCTTTTAAGCAATTTAAATTTAAAGTTTCTCAAAAATCAAACACTCCAAACCAGAGTACTTCTCCATGGAATACGAATTTGATCAGAATTATAGAATATCAGATGCGTTTGTACATTTAAATCATTTCGAGACTCCTCTAACATGTACATTTGTTACAGAAATGTTTATCTAAATTAATTCTTTTCTAACACATGCACTGCATTTCGAAGACGTCCAAAAAACTTTACGGATAAAAACACAAGGAAATCTGTGAAGTTAGTAAAAAATTTGTAGTGGCAGTCAGGCGTGTTCAGGTCTGTACAAAATGATGGAAAATTAATTGTTTCATAATTCCAGTATCTTATGTTATGACAAAGATTTTTTTTTTTGTAGTAGTGATTCTCTCAGTTTAATTACTATCAATAAGTGACAAGAGAAATATATTGGTTTCCGTAAGCGTATTTACAGTGGTCTAAAGACATACGTATCCAAGTACACTGAAAGGATTGCTGGAAAAATAAAGACCGTCTTCTTAAATTGAATCCGATAGTAATTCAATAAATTTTATTTAAAAAATAAGATATTTATGTACGCCTACTCGAGAGTAATCTTAAGCTTCTTAAAGAAAAAATTGGTCCCCTGTTACTGATGTGATGAAGGGCTCCCACGAGCACCAATACTGGCGCACAATCTGCGCGCCATTGAGTCTGCCTGCATGTAAGTGTCTTGGAGAACTTTAGACCACTCGTGCATTGACTGATCTCATGGGGCGGCCACGGTACGAAAACGATGTGCAAGACGTTTAACTTGCTGTCCTAGGTGGTCCCACAAACTTTCTATAAAGTTCATGTCTGGTGGCCTAAATAAATTTTTCAAATATCCTGAAGGACTATCGCGTCCATTAAATGTGAGTTCTAGCCTAAAGCCCCGAGCATTCGTTCTCCTGAAAGATAGGCGAGGCAAAAAAAAAAAAAAAAAAATAACATTTATTTCCAATGAAGTACATACATGAACTGTCGATACATTGGTTTTTAAAACACCTTACCCTAAAAGCATCCATAATTGATAATAACACATTGGTATTGGGATACCCGTGTAAAATGTTGAATCAAAAAATGATTGACAGAAAAGCACATCAAAATGAGTTCCTTAGCTCTGCCTAATCTGATTTTGACAGTGCATTTGAATATAAGTTACCAAGAGAACACAATCCTCGTAACGCTTAGTTGAAAAATGTATTCGTTTGTACGCATTTAAATTGAAAAAAGAGCAAAAGTCGCGTTTAAATACCTTAACACAGAGACCCTTAATTGCTATTCATACATGGTTATCGTAATACCCATGTTAATTAAGTGTGGAGACAAATGATTTAGATCCTTAATAATTTGCTATTCATACATGGTTATCGTAATACACATGAAACTTGCCTTTCGTTATCCAGATTTTGTGCTAATGAGAAAACTTATTTATCTAGCAGCTCATTGTCGCCATGCTGTTTCAATTTGACGGATACTGTCTCTCAACAAACAGACCCCTGATGTGTACTTGAAACAGCCCCAGCAGTTGAACAAATCTTCCTCCTTGTATCGCCCCTTGCACCCTAGTTGCGTTGAAGGCTTCATAAGGTCTTTGAAGAACGGCGAGCATCTTTGCTACAGAGACAAAATCATCTGAAAACATGACGCTCCTCACTCCTCTACAGTCCAAAGTGCGCGTGCTTTGGCCCACTTTAAACGAGTGTTCTAATAGGCAGGAGTTCATTTCGCTCTTTTCAAGCAACCCTGCTCCATCCACTCATTGCATGGAAGTTCCTATCAAGAGTTCGACTAGGAAGAGCAGGAGAAGGGCCATCGATGGTGTTTTGCAGAGGTTCGATCTTCGGTACAGAGCGCTTCCGACCAACAATTCGGCACACACGGCGGCGGTGCCAATTGGTTAGCATTTTCCTCCGACCACAATTTTGTCTTGGATTGCCGTACGTACCAGATTGTTTCCATTGTTCCCCCGCATGAGAGTGGGGCATGAAACAAGTGTGAGTTTCGCTACTCCCGTGCCTGCGTGTCCCTCGGCGAGACCAAATGCAACGCAAAGGGGGCAAGGAGGGACCTACCTCCTGCCGTCATTGGGGCCCTTGGATTTGTTTCACGCGTCTCTGTTCAATTACGTCAATTATTTAACGCCAATGAGAGATGATGCGCACCAATAGTGGGCGTATTTAGCACAACAACATTTCTGCAACGCTTTTCTAAACAAACAAGACGATGCGTACATAGAGGAGAGTGACGTGATAATCGAATTGATGAAACCAACGCCGCGGTATAAATATTACTGTATAATTTCAATCATAATGTTAAATCAAACTGAAGGCAGCGAAGCATTAGGAACTTACACAAAAAGTGGACAGGGAACTGGATCACAATCTGTGAGGCCCAGTACAGCTACAGAGTTGCTGGCACAGGAGTGTTGGGAATTTCCGTGTGCGCCTCTCGGGTACTTCTCAGTTTGAACTTTAGGGCAGGCACACAGCTGACCGGGGGCGGAGGAGGATGCGATGTCGGTGAGACTTTTTTATTCTTATCGAGGATTTTGCTTTTATAAACATCACGTGACACACCACGCTTGACTCTCAACTCGCTGAGTCTCACCCAGATGATTCACGTAAAACTACGAAGTGCAGCACAACGCCTGTGCATTCTTCCAAACTTCTCTCGTAGTCTTGGTTCGTTTCTTTAGCCGTGCTCCTAATTTTGTTTGGGGGAATGCGTGTGCCTCATGTTTATTTTGTTTGAATAAGCTATTCAGAGTGGTATTGTTTACCTACGAGTTGAATCGAGTTGAATAACTACTTACTTACTTACCGGCTCAGTCGAGTTGAATTACTACTTACTTACCGGCTCAGTCGAGTTGAATTATTACTTACTTACTTACCGGCTCAGTCGAGTTGAATTACTACTTACTTACCGGCTCAGTCGAGTTGAATTACTACTTACTTACCGGCTCAGTCGAGTTGAATTATTACTTACTTACTTACCGGCTCAGT
>JACJUY010004161.1:23339-37209 GCA_014220935.1 Platorchestia sp. MABIK | reverse complement strand
CTTACTTACCGGCTCAGTCGAGTTGAATTACTACTTACTTACCGGCTCAGTCGAGTTGAATGACTACTTACTTACCTACCGGCTCAATCGAGTTGAATTTCTACTTTCTTACTCAGCGGCTCAGTCGAGTTGAATTACTACTTACTTACTTACCGGCTCAGTCGAGTTGAATGACTACTTACTTACTTACTTACCGGCTCAGTCGAGTTGAATTTCTACTTACTTACTCAGCGGCTCAGTCGAGTTGAATTACTACTTACTTACTTACCGGCTCAGTCGAGTTGAATTACTACTTACTTACTTACCGGCTCAGTCGAGTTGAATTACTACTTACTTACCGGCTCAGTCGAGTTGAATTACTACTTACTTACCTACCGGCTCAGTCGAGTTGAATGACTACTTACTTACTCACCGGCTCAGTCGAGTTGAATTATTACTTACTTACTTACCGGCTCAGTCGAGTTGAATTTCTACTTACTTACTCAGCGGCTCAGTCGAGTTGAATTACTACTTACTCACTTACCGGCTCAGTCGAGTTGAATTACTACTTACTTACTTACCGGCTCAGTCGAGTTGAATTACTACTTACTTACTTACTCACCGGCTCAGTCGAGCCGCATTACTACTTACTTACTGGTTCAGTTGAGCCGCATTACTACTTACTTACCGACTCAGTCGAGCCGCATTACTCCTTACTTACTGGCTCAGTTGAGCCGCGTCTACTTAGCGCTCAAACTACCTAACTGGTTAAAAGGCCATCTGACCATCGTTAAGGCGTTCATCGCTCCTGGTACCAGCTCCGAATGGCATTCTTCTCCGATCATCTTTCCAATAATTTTCCATAAGTAAAAAATTAACAAACCCTGTATTGTACGCCAACAAGCATTAGTCTTGGAACGGTCATGCTTCCTAACGCACTGGATGAAACCGTTAGTTTGCAATGAGATACTTGAGTAAGCTATTCGGCACTCACCAGCAGGAGATACTTGAGTAAGCTATTCGGCACTCACCAGCAGGAGATACTTGAGTAAGCTATTCGGCACTCACCAGCAGGAGATACTTGAGTAAGCTATTCAGCACTCACCAGCAGGACGCCTACCGTACTTGAGTGTTTCAATCTTCTCGACAAATGCATTCGAAAAGAATGTAACATTTTTTTCTGTTTGCATTGATCATTTGAAAATTCTTCTGAATTTGACAATCCAAGTATCTACAGGTAATTTAGAGGAGGACAGTGCATACTCCACCGCAGTATTTGTGTTAGACCCTCATACCTCACCACACCTCGCACCCCTCACCCCTCACCCCTCACCACACCACTCACCCCTCACCCCTCACCACACCCACAGCCTCCCCTCTTCCCTCACCACATCCTACACCCCTCACCCCTCACCACACTCAGTACCGCACACCACACCCTCCCCTTATCCCTCACTGCATCCCACACCCCTCGCCACATCCTACACCCCTCACCCTTCACCACACCCCTCACCACACCCCTCAGCTCAACTCTCACCTCAACCCTCACCACACCCCTCACCACACCGGGCGAGGCGGCACCACAGCCGCCAGTAGCGTGACACCCTCACAGCCGCCGTGATGTGCCGCCTGTCCTGCCCCTCACGTGATGTGCCGCCTGTCCTGCCCCTCACGCTGTTCCCGATGCATAAACATACAGTAAACTCACGCAGCGAGTTCAGGACGCAGAAAACGTGTGGACTATAATGCGAGGAGCTTGTACCTGTAAATGTAGGACTGTGCGCGAGTCCACTAAACTCGAGTGATTTTGGACCAATTCCGATGCGCTTGGAACTGAAATAGCGCACACCCTAAATTCTCAGCTCACATCTGAAGTATTGTTGTGCATCGAGTATTTTATTGAAAATATCTACATTAAAGTTATGGTGTTATTTGTTAAATGTGATGGAAAAATTTGGTGCATTTCAGAAGTTTACGGGACAATGGTGATGATCTTGTTTCTGATTGCATTATAAGTGCAATAAGTGCAGCAGAACTGCGAGTTTCTGATCATCATCGGCTGTGGTGTCACAATTTCTTAATGATGGGCTCTGAAGAAACTGAAAAACTTTGATTAGTGACCTAATTTAAACTTTATTCCTTTGACCGCGCAATATTCACGCAATTGCTATCGTTTCATCTATTATGCGTAGTTACGACGCTCATTGTCATGAAATTTACTTGACCATTCCGCCTCGGCAATTACTCTGGTATTATGTACTGTGTTACTGGCCAGCTCGGGTGATCATAACGCTCGTGGTCTTAAGGCCATAAACGCTATATTATTTACTGTGTTACTGGCCAGCTCGGGTGACCACAAAGCTCGTAAACTTCAGGCCATAAACAGCTCGTACTGTGCACTGGCTGCTGAGGTAGTTCTGACTGTACCTCGCATTGTGCCAGTCTCTGATTATCATCGGCTGAGGTGTCACAGTTTATTGAAGAGCAGCTCTAAAGTGACTTAATTTAGACGTCATTCTTCTGATTGTGCAAAATTCACGAAATTGCTATCGTTGTTTTTACATCAATGAGTACTGGCCGCTGGAGTACTTGAGACGGCGCCCTGCATTGGTTGCCGCGGGGTGGCGGACGCGCTCCCGCGCTGAGAAGTTCTGTAATTTAAACAATTTAAGCAATTTTAAGCACTTCATTTGCCACAAGCGATACAGAAGTAGATTTTTGTTAAGTGTAGTACAATGGTGTAATTTGAGTGTTGCTACCTGTGGGCCCGAATAAGTTCAGTGACTTCTAGAGCATCCTACCACCAACGCCATTCTAGGGAGTACAGATATGCTTAACCTAATTCACTAAACCTGAGGCGCATTAAATTGATCAAAGAATTAGTTCACTCGAGCTTCAGGTCGATTCGTTCCTCACAGCTCTGTGGTGCGGGATGCAGCCATGGTCTCAGCCAGGACTGCTCATGAACAAGTCTGATGAAAAATTTAAATGGGAAGCCCAGTTGAAATTCTTCCATTTCCAATCAAAACATCAGAGCGTTCTGTCTCAGTCTAACTTTTTCGCCGCCTGCATGCATGTTCATACCCCGCCGCCTAAGCAATTTAATCGCTTAAATCGCTTAGGCGGCGAAAAACATGCATGCTAGCGGCGAAAAAGTTAGCCTGGAGTGCCGCGTCACTTTGTGATAAACTCGCAATTGTATTGAATACTCAGACACTGCTCGCGAATGAATACTTAAGGTTCCACAGCAAGCTGCTATGGCAGGAGACCAGAAAATGCTTTGTACAACCTACAAAATTGGCGAATTTGAGTCGCGGAGTATTTGTATTTTGGAATCTTTTTACTCTGCAAATTAGGACAAAATTCAGATGCAGCCAAGCCAATGCTCGATTTTACCCACAAACGATCGAGTCACATTCAAGTCAACAAATCTGAAACCTAGAAATTGACGGTATACCTGAAACCACAGAAAATTAATCAAAAATGCCCATCAATAATCAGAACCAGACAGCTACCTTCTCAAGTACACAACATCTAACTCCAGTGCAAAGTTCACAAGGTTTACCTCAGGGTCCCCAGTACCGAGACACACACACACAGAGGCTGCCAGGACAGCCCGCGTTGCGTGAGCTGAACATTGGAGCGGACGACGGGAAGTGCGATGAGCGGACCCCCGCCCTGCGCTCCCATTGGCTGGCGCGGCACTGTGCCAGTGGCCGCTGCGGGTTCCCTGCTAATGACGCTGTAACGCTGCAACTCTACTGCAGCGTGGGCAGGAAACGCGCAGTGAGAGAATATGAGGATGTGTACTGATGTTCCACCACGTCATTGTGTGCCATTTGAGCTGCCATGCTCGAATATGCTCCCAAGACGGAGTCTATTTTAACTTTTTAGTTTCAATACAACACAACGGTTGCTTTAACTGAATTCATTGTATGGAGTTTGTTGGAAATGTATAATCCTTGGTTCGAGTTATGCGTGCCTCAATTGCATGCATGACTGGATCGTGCATTGCTGGTGTAGTAAACCAGAAAAATTGTATCAAATTTAATTGTCTGCACAGAAATAAGATGCATTTTATTTAGAAGGCTCCGCCACCTAACGATTTTTCATTTCATAACATTGTACAAGAAGCTGTCAGTTTTAAATTATCGCATGATTCGTTACAAGTAGCCGTTGAATTTCTCTGCTTTTGAAACCTCAGCAAACACGTCGCGGGTCGTGCATCCCCGAAATTACCGCTGCTCGGAGGCGAGACGCAGCTCAGCGAAGGCGCGTTCTGGAGAAGCGCAGCTAGTGCAAAGGCGTTCGTAGTTCGTGTGCTTGTGAGGACCACCTCGAATATAGGGCGTTTATCAAGGTTTTTGTTCTTTCAACGAGACTGTATGGAATTGACGTTATACTTTATTTTGAGAGTAACTAGTGGAAAATAGTGATAGGGGCAAACAGCTTTGACTGTGATGTGTGAAATGCGAAACAATAAATTCTTACTGTAAAATATGACCGACGATGAATCAAAACCTTAATATCCCGACTCAAGCTAGCAGCGACACGTCGGTTTCTATTTTTTTTGCGGTACGTCTCATTTGTTCAGGAGTTTACTTCAAAGACGGAGGGCGGACCCCAAGTCAGAAGTGGTGAGGGCAGTAGCGCTTCAGCTCTCTCAGTTGTTTTCCGTTGACGCGGGTGTCCAGTGAACTCAGCAGCCATTGTGAGCTTTAACAGTACTGATTGACTACTGATACAAGCAAACAAAACATACAACTCACTTATTGACGTACTGTGGTTGAACTCAACCGACTTTTCTTTCTTATTTTGGGGTTGAACAGAAATTGTCTTCACGCAAGCTTGTGTTAAAGTGCAGTAATTATTTCATAGGTTTCTCAATATGGTTTCTCAATTTTGTTTTCTCAATATGCGACTTCTCATTTCATCGTCTCGATCGGCTTAATTCTGCTTGGAATGCAACATTAAATATTAAATTAAGTTATACAAAAGTAATTCTAATAATTTATTTCTCAGATAACACATTTGACTCTCGTAAAATCCTATCCAACATAAACCTAAAAATCAGCGGCCGCTCATATTCCCCTAGAACAATCGCTGCGGAGATCCTTGCAAGCAATTCTTAGAAAGTTTTCAAAGAAAATTTTGAATATCGTTTCCTATAGGAATATTAATCATGTAAGATAACCAAGTCAAATCTTTTCTCCTAAATAACTAATCCAAATAGGGTAATTTACTATGGTTAATGTCATTGATCTTGCAGTCTGTTCTCGACTCGTTTCTAGAATATACTGTTAACATTATTACCCATAAAAACTATTCTGTAAAAGTTATCATCGAATCTCGAGTAAACTAATTCATTGATCAGTCTCATACGTAACTAGGTTAAGTAAATTAGGCTAAACATTATTGTACACTTTAGCACACTGTTGATGGTAGGATGCCCAAGAAGTCACTAAATTTTTTCGGACCCAAATGTAGCTATACTCAAATTTTACCATTGTGCTAGACTTAAGAAATAATCCACTTCTGTATCGCTTGTGGTAAATAAATTGTTAAAGGTTTTCAAACTCTCTTTTGTAATGCTAAAATTTCGATCTGTAAATATGAACAAACGCCTCCAAGTTGGCACCTGAATATAAGTTACGAAGTTTACCTTCTCGCGTATTTTGGCATTGATTATCTATTTCTTCACTATTATGGACGACGGAATGCTCCTCCCACTGCTTGAATTATGAATGATTTTCTAAAAACGATCACTACCTGCTGCGCATTGAAGTTCCCAGAGCACCTTCGTCGGCTCCTGACATTGACTTCGCTGGGCCTCATTTAGCGTTTCCTAATAGAGAACGTAGCAAATTTCAGTTCTTTCTTCACAACAGAAATTTAATAACATGTTCTGTTCCTTATGAGGAAATGTTTGAACTCTTACCGTACTGCTCATACTTGAGTGTTCATACGTTAACCTACAAGGCAGCTGCACAGCTCGTGAAACAACCTTGTCAGAGTTGAGCGTCGAGATGCAATGCGGTTCTATTTGAAACCAAAATCGTGAAGGATAACCTTTAACGTTTTTTGAATTAGGTTTTTTCACGACGAAGTAAAAGTTGCACGCTGGTAAGAGTCTGGTATTTTTGAAGCGTTGGTATTTAACATTAATTTGACAGATATCCGTCGAACTGAACTCAAAACCTTTCCACTCCGCAGTTTTTCAGCCCAGCTGCGTATCAAATAGTTAGTGTTCGATGCTAGAAAACCACTGTGAAATTTTACAACAGTTTGTTTATATGTAGTATCAGCTTAAACAAGATTTGAAATATGTTTAAAGGACTCGCGGAAAGGAATAAATTGTTCACGGGGAGATTTTACCGTAAGTTAGGAAAATTTCTCCGAAAAACTTTCATCATTTTCAAGCATACTTCCTAAGCAACAGAGTAACTATGAGGCTCTTGATGTCATTAAAAGATCAGTTCAAAATATACTTCAAGGCAGTAAGGAAGTGAATAACTTATGTCAATGACCACTTCACGTGGGAGTTAAAAGAGTTGCACAACTTGCTTAGGTCTATGAAACTTTTTATGGTGTTTGATACAAGCTATGACGTTTGCAACAAGCAATGGTGTGTGAGAGAAGGCGCAAAAAGATGTGAAAAACATGCACCCGAGCCTGTGGACAGCCTCCTCCACCAACACGATAAAGAAGGACAGCTTCAAGTCCAAGAGCTCATCTTCAGGGCTCAACTCTCTCTACACCACATTTAACATCCAAGAACCTCCTCGAGCCTCGAAAGAGAGCAATGAGAACCAGGACTGTGCAGGCCCGAAGAGGCAGGCCGTCTTCACGCTCGAGTCGCTGTTCGGGAGCTCTCAGAACACCTCCATCGACGGCGGCAGCGCGGGCACGGACGAGTCCGGCACCGGCTCCGAGTGGAGCCACCGCAACTCGGCCGGCCGCCAGTCCGATAATAAAAGAAGAAAATCAGAATCCTTTTACCGGGGACAATCCACTGGCGCTAAGAAACAGAACAATCGTTACCGCATTTCTTCCAACAGTCAAACTATCCACAACATCAATGCGTTGTCCCACACCATGCAACATCGAAGGCTAGACTCTGGCATTATGTCTCCTGGAGGACCTCCGGTCGCCTCCGTCAGTCTCCCGAAGCTGCTCAACGATGACGGATCAGAAAACATTCCTGAAGAAGACAAGTCCGCAAACTTCGAAGATTTTCCGTATGACTTGCGATCGCTCGCATCGACCAGCGTGGATTCTAGAAGGAAAACTTACGATACCGTCAGCATGTCCACAACCTATAGCGGAGTGATGGGGTCTTACGTCGTGAGTTGTGTTCTTAGACAGCATCTTTTTGTTTACTTTATAGTTTTTTCATAACCTTATCGAGGTTGATATTAATGCATGAGTAAATTCGCATG
Source organism: Platorchestia sp. MABIK (assembly GCA_014220935.1). Classification (NCBI taxonomy): domain Eukaryota; kingdom Metazoa; phylum Arthropoda; class Malacostraca; order Amphipoda; family Talitridae; genus Platorchestia; species Platorchestia sp. MABIK. Next base: position 29,791 of record JACJUY010004161.1, on the reverse strand, counting down.
AATTTTGTCGCTACCAGAAAAGAGACATCAGAGCCTCATGAAATTCGGTATCGTGAACAGGCGACAGAGAAAAGTTACCGAACTCACATGAATTTCTGTTTCATAAATGAAAAATGGGGAAGAAATCTTGGACTCATACAAATTTCGGTTTCAGAAATAACAATAAATGGAGAACAGCCTCAAATAAATGTCAACACAAAAACAGAAGAAAAGAGAAGAGATAGACCAACTAACACTCGCGCCAGTCAAAAACATAGCTCAAATCAGCTCTTGTTCTTCGTGCACTTTATAGACTTCCTCGAGCAGAGAGTGTTGACTTAGTTGAATGTTCGGTGATCTAGCGTTTACTTGTTTCTCGTTGACCTTCTGTTGCAGAGCAAGCTCAAGTTATTCCCAAAGGGGATGAAATCAAGGAAGGATTTAAATTACATTTTTCTAAACGTGCGTTCAAATTGTTATTTCGGCTGTTGTTACCTGCAAAATGATTACAGCTTAAATTACCATGTACAATTTCAATTTCTAATGAAATTACATCAACTTTTTAAAATAGTAAAAATGTAGGTGAATGCATAGAAGAGCGCTTGAAAATATTTTCTCTGACAATGCACTGTCAGAGCGCTGATATTTTCCAATATTTTCTCAATATTCAGTAATTATTTGGGATTTCTGTGCAGCTCTTTGTGTTTCAATTTAATATCTATGGTAAGAAAGTTGCCATGCACTAACTTCAATGTGTTCATCTCAGTACGTATACACTACGATCATTTTGTTTGGTTGGTTACTAGATTACTCGTCACCGTCAACTTTCTGCTGTGAGGAATAACAAGGCAAATTGTAATTCCGTCTTCTCAGTAATACGGTGGGAGAGAATTCAACTCCCTGCTTACAGGGGCAACAAAAAAAATCTGACTTCGTTTTCGTAGCGCAGATAAATAGGACTTTTACTATTACATGGGGAAAATTCTCGTTTTTTGCGTCTCACCAGAGTTATCGGACAAGTTGCCAGGCTGGGACGGTCTGTTACAAACGTTCGTTTTACGAAAAAAATTTCACATTGATGTTTTCGACGTTTTGCAAAAAATTTTTATCTGCGAGTATCTACAAAATTATTGCCCCTTCGTAAAAAGACCGATCATCAACACATGCATGGGTTAGGAAACTAGCTCTCAAGTCAGCTGAGTAACCGGACGCGTAGTATACTTATGAGATTCTAATGATCTTGTTGAGTTGCTTGTCCAGGAGTTTGATTAAGTTTTTGTTTGTGTTGCCTGGCTTGCAATAATAACAAAATTTAGAATTTCCACACGTTTCAACCTTGTAAAATGAATCCACTGATAAATATTAACAATGTCATGCATGCATGAGACAATTTTATTTTATCAAACTCCAGAAAAACAAAGGGAACAAAAAAATTTACCGGAATTGAACTGTTGTATGGTATCATAGACATATCGTGCAATTAATATTCGAAATCAGTGGTTACACTTATCGTGAACACCCTGCGCGTATATTAAGAAAGTTACTCATGCGAGTGAACTGCCAATTCTTTGCTTACTTGTGGTCAAGTCTTCAAGACTCAGGTCTCATAGCTACGCTCTTCCTCCGCAGTATTTATCGGTGTGACGCCTAAATTTTCGATGCAATTGAATTATACTTCCCAGAGTAAGAATGTTTTGTTCTTTGCTTTCAGAGCGCTCAGTACTCCAGGAAGTGGCGGGTCGGCATCGCACTCCTCGTAAGTACGACACTCACATCTGCTCGTGCAATGGCTCGTGGTATTGCTTCATCGTTTTTTCAAGTTCTTGTTTAACTAATTTTTGGGATGTCATTTTCAGAAAATTATCATTAGAACCAGATCGTATTCACATTCTTACTTGCGACGAAGATGAAATTTAGTCGTTTATCAGTCCCAAATGTAGTGAATTTCATTATTTATTCATGTTTTTACTGAGGGTAATTTTATCTTACGTTTTTACTGAGGGTAATTTTTTCTTACGTTATTACTGAGGGTAATTTTACCTCACGTTATTACTGAGGGCAATTTTACCTTACGTTATTACTGAGGGTAATTTGACCTTACGTTATTACTGAGGGTAATTTTACCTTACGTTTTTACTGAGGGTAATTTTACCTCACGTTATTACTGAGGGCAATTTTGCCCCACGTTATTACTGAGGGCAATTTTACCTCACGTTATTACTGAGGGTAATTTTATCTTACGTTATTACTGAGGGTAATTTTTTCTTACGTTATTACTGAGGGTAATTTTACCTCACGTTATTACTGAGGGTAATTTTATCTTACGTTATTACTGAGGGTAATTTTATCTTACGTTATTACTGAGGGTAATTTTTTCTAACGTTATTACTGAGGGTAATTTCACCTCACGTTATTACTGAGGGTAATTTTATCTTACGTTTTTACTGAGGGTAATTTTTTCTTACGTTATTACTGAGGGTAATTTTACCTCACGTTATTACTGAGGGCAATTTTACCTTACGTTATTACTGAGGGTAATTTGACCTTACGTTATTACTGAGGGTAATTTGACCTTACGTTTTTACTGAGGGTAATTTGACCTTACGTTATAACTGAGGGCAGAGCTGAACAGAGGCAGCCAAGTAAGCAAAGCAGTAAGATCATCAGAACGGCAGTAGTATGTGTAGCGATAGATTAGAAAGACTGAGCAGCAGAGGACGAGGAATTGGTCGGACGCTTTTATTTTAGGGTCACAACATCCCTGCCTGTCACTCTATCTACACTCATGAAGATTGTACCCAGTTGTATGGCTGCTCCTCCGCCTGACCCTGTACAAGTAACTCGACCCGCTGATCACCGTTGATGCAGAACACTCGCGCACTGCTGACAGGCTTGTGTGTCCGCCTGCACGGGAATCTGTGTCTACGCTCTGCTCTAGTGATAACAAAGAGCATGATTTTAAACTCATCTGTAGTGCTAAGACGAGAAAAAGTTTACCTTCATAAAGCGGAAGATTAACGCCTTACACTCTCATTTCGGGAGAAATTCCCGTTGTTCTTAGTCGAATTTATCTTATTAATAATAGAACATCTGCCATAAATAACAGCCTCGTGTGAAAGTTTCGGCTGAATTTAGCTGCAGTGGCTACATTAGCTTAGATGCTCTCCCGCGTGGCCGCGTGGTGCATGAAGCTAGCGTGGCGCAATTGGGGGCGGCGGTGGGGTGGCGGTGTTGCGGCGGTGGGGCGGCGGTGGGTTGGCGATGTGGGGCGGCGATGTGGGGCGGCGTAAAGTGCACACAATGAGCCACATCCTCCCCAGCTGTCGCCACACCTGCAGCGCTCGAGTGCAGCGTCACGAGATGTCACCAGAGCGCGCAGTTCACTTGCAACCGAACTGGCTCATGCATCTGAAGAGGAAAAATTTTCCCTAAAAATGCATCATTTCCTTCAGGGTCGAATGAAGCAACTTTGAATCACTGCCAAATGTTCAAAAATTTCAGCCAACAATCCACGAATTAGAGGATATTTTTGTGCTCTCATTGATTTATTGTTGAACATTTGCGGGAAAACAAAGTTGTACAAGCGGGATAAGTTTTTGAGGTCCCGGTTGTGGGAAGACGAAGTGCCACACGCCAGCCGCGGCATGGCTTCATGCGCTGCTGCATCCGCCGTCGTCTGGTCAAGTCTTCCTCAGGACATGGGAGAGAATCTTCGAGAGTTGCTGGAAAGCTTGGCAAGGAATTCGGTACATTATTTTGTAATGTATTTGCTTAACCGAATTCAATTTTGCATTAATATCCTTCTTTATTTACTTGAATTCCCTGTTTGTGGAAATATTTAATTTAAGGAACAGTTTTAGGTTCACATAGGTTGCTAAATATACTCGCAAAAACTCTGCCCTGATGCGCAAGGGATGCGCACAATATTACGCAATTAAAATTTTACCGCAGCTCATTAATAGTAGCTCGGTTGAGTGCCTTGCGAGTCGGGCGCCCTTTTATCTAGCCCTCCGCAGTCCCGAGCGCGAGATGCTGAAATGTTCATCCAAATGACCGTGGACTTTTCCAAAAATAATGCGTTGCTTCAGCGCTGCATTGAAATACCTCCCACTTTAAAGCCAGCGTGGACCACAGCCAAAGCTCCGTTCACTGGCAAGGAGATCATTAAGCATTTACTCCGCGCTGATCCTCTGGTGCACAGTCTGGTAGAATTATTTTAATGAATTTACTTTAAATTTGTTCACCCAGTTCATAGCGATCCATGGAGTACGGTGCCGCCAGTAATCAGTAAAATTTCCTTTCAACTTTTTTCTGACGTTTTTTACTATTTTAAGAGCAACAAATAAGGCAGGAATTAAAAAGCCTCTAACAAGGCGTCCCTAGGCAAAGCGATCCCAGAGCCCCACGCGTGATCACAACACTCAAAAATTAAAGGGCAAAAAGATATTAGGATGAGAGGGTTTATTTTGTGAACAATTAAAATCGGGCAATTGTTTGTCAAGTTATTTCTTCGATGAGGGCCGCCGGTAGCCACGGATGCCAGGGCGCAGCGCGCACTTTAACGGATAAGGCAACAAGTATTAAATATAAACAAGCAATGATCTACAGAGCACCAGGTGTGATCATGACATTACAGACCTGTAACCCTGGCGTGTGCCGCAGGTGGGCGGTGTGCTCATCGCCCTCTGCCTGGTGGGCTTCCATGTCAACGCTGAGTCTCGCCGCGTCGAGTACAGCGCTGCGGCCGCCGCCCGTGATGTGGGTACTTGCTCTTGTTTACTGGTCCTGTCTGCCTTACTGTATACTGGCCCTGTTGACTGTCTGCCTTACTGTATACTGGCCCTGTTGACTGTCTGCCTTACTGTATACTGGCCCTGTTAACTGTCTGCCTTACTGTATACTGGCCCTGTTTACTGTCTGCCTTACTGTTTACTGGTCCTGTTGACTGTCTGCCTTACTGTATACTGGCCCTGTTGACTGTCTGCCTTACTGTATACTGGCCCTGTTGACTGTCTGACTTACTGTATACTGGCCCTGCTGACTGTCTGCCTTACTGTGTACTGGCCCTGTTGACTGTCTGCCTTACTACTGTATGCTGGCCCTGTTGACTGTCTGCCTTACTTACTTTATACTAGTCTTGTTTACTGTCTGACTTACTAACTGTTGATTGGTCCTGTTGACTGTCTGGCATCCTTACTGTTGACTATCTAGTGTACTGAGAAGGTGCATGACTGTAGGAATGTACTGCAGCATGCCATGCATGCAAGAGTTGAGGTGAGCTCACCACAGATCCTAATCCTATCCGATCACTTTCATCATTCGCTGGGCCAAAGTATCCCGGAGAATTCTTTTGTAGCATTTCCCTTTTCAAGTGCGTGAAATAATAGCTCTTAACTTTATGCTCGATCTAGCTACAATAAAAAATATCTTTTTTAGGGAGGCCTATACTTATATTTCTTGTTGATATTTCTGTTGTGCAGTCTACAATGGCAGAAAAAATAATTAGCTAAAACAATCATGGTTCGTCTGAGTTCTCAAGTTGTCCAGTTACGGGACACTTAACCCAAAATCTTACCGTGTAGAATTGACAACTCTGTCTAACTAAAAAACTTCTCACAAAAATACATTCGAGAACTCGCTGCTGAGGTGAAGCAATTTTTCTGACATCGCGAGAGCTAAATTCAGGAAGGGGCCATTTTGTTTTACCATAACTTTTGCCAAAACGCCAAATTTAAATCAGGGAATAAAAATAACTTGAGCGGATCTGTTACATGCAGCAATCAAAGTTCACGTTGCTAGTTTAAGTTTACAGTCGAGCTCATCACCGCACCGATGACAACGTTCACTGTTGAATGGTGTGAAATTAAACAACATAAACAATTTAAACAATTTAAGCAATATAAACAATTTAAACAATTAGAACAATTTAAAAAATTTCAACAATTTCATCAATTTATTTACCACAAGCGATACAGAAGTGGATTGTTCCAAAATTGCAGTACAGTGGACACATTTGAGTATAAACGCGTTCCAACGACATTCCGCCCCCAGGAAGCGGACGCTGCGACTGGAAACGAGGACGAAAGCACCGCGGACGTCAGTGACGTCACGCCTAAAGTGAAGAAGACACTCGAGAAGCCGAGTGCGACGTCGAGGAATGAGGAGGAATTGGAGTCGAGTGTGAGGTGGAGGACGGCACAAAACTCTTGCGAGTACATCGACTTGGAGTGTCCTGCAGGTCTGTAACTCAGGGAGTGCGGTAGGCAGCTGTAGTCCTGCAGGTCTGTAACTCAGGGAGTGAGGCAGGCAGCTCTAGTCCTGCAGGTCTGTAACTCAGGGAGTGCGGCATGCAGCTCTAGTCCTGCAGGTCTGTAACTCAGGGAGTGCGGCATGCAGCTCTAGTCCTGCAGGTCTGTAACTCAGGGAGTGAGGCAGGCAGCTCTAGTCCTGCAGGTCTGTAACACAGGGAGTGA
>JACJUY010004161.1:0-12809 GCA_014220935.1 Platorchestia sp. MABIK | reverse complement strand
GTTGTACCCACCATGCAGGCACAGACAGTACCCCATGTTGTACCCACCATGCAGGCACAGACTGTACCCCATGTTGTACCCACCATGCAGGCACAGACTGTACCCCATGTTGTACCCACCATGCAGGCACAGAAGGCAGCCTGTACCACATCCTACGCGACCCGCCCCCGCCCCCCACAATCCGCATCAACGAGTGGCACGAGAACGTCCTGCCGTTCCTGCACCCCAGGTCGCGGGACCCTGCGTTTTTGGAGGAGCTGAGGGCGCCCCTCTCAGAGCCCACGACTGCGCGCACCACCACCAGCGTCCCCCCCACGACGCCCTCACCCACCGCCGTTCCTGTGGGCGCCATCACGCCTTCATCGACAGCAGCGCCCCCTGCAGCAGCATCTCCTGCTGTGGCAGATCCTGAGACCGACCCTGCGGGCCCTGCCCTGACGACCTCTACACCCTCCATGTCCACCTCAAATGCACCTAATAATACAAATAGTGAAGGGGGAAATACACTCAAAGATGCAAATACTGAAGGAGTAAATGCACCCAAAGATGCAATTACTGAAGGAGGAAAGCCTCTGACATTCACACAAGGAGATGAAGTAAAGGAGTCCACAGATTCACCCGCGGTTGCGACTTCCATGCCTGTAGTCCCTGCCGAGTTAGAAGTCACTTCGCCTCCCAGTGTTACCGAGAAGACTGTTCCTGTCGCTGAACTGAATGTCACTCAAACTGAGAATCCGGCATCAGCGCGTGAGGCCAAGACTGTAGTAGAGATCAATTCCACTGTAGTAGAGACATCCTCTTCGGACAACAGAACAGGAATTGCTCGTGTTCTGTCAATGCCAACGGTGGTTTTGTCATCTAGTGAGAATGAAACCCTTGACTTCGCTACAGACCAGGCCTCGAATAGTGACGCGAATAATTCAACAGACAACCCTACAATATCTATCGAGAGGAAGACAGAAGAGATCACCAAAATTATTGCAGACATCGTTGAAATTGCCACTTCTGATCCCATTTCATTGAAGGATGAATCTGTTCCGGCGCAGGTGGGAGCAAACACTACGAGTTCCACCACTACCGAACCTGGTGCGATCTCAAACACTTCCACTCCTGCACCCCTTGAGCAACCTGTCAGCTCTTCCACAATTGTGACCCTTCTCTCTACCTCGCAGCAAACGGCAGCACCTGAGGCATTAAATGTTTCTGACGCATCGCTTCCGTCATCTACAACTGCAACGGAAGAGGTTCTTAGTACCTCCTCCTCCTCTTCTACCCCTCCTTCTTCTTCTTCCTCTTCTCCCCCTCCTTCCCCTTCTTCCTCTTCTTCCTCTTCTCCCCCTCCTTCCTCTTCTCCCCCTCCCCCCACCACCCCAAACCTGACCCAGGCACCAGCACCCACCGCTCCACCGACGACCATCTCCCCAGCAGGAGACGCCCTCACACCCTCCGCTGAGCACGCCACCGAGCCTCTCGCTAATTCAAGAAAGAAAAGAGAAACTTGCGAGTGCTCTTCTTCTGAAATTTTGGTGAGGAGGGCAAACCTAACGACGCTCTGCAACATGTTTCAATGGAAATGAGCGAGGACGTTGTTCTTACGTTGTGAAGCTTCCAATCCTGATTAACGCTGAAATAAAATCGCTGAACTAGTTTGTGTGATAAGGTTTTAGTGTAGCTCGTCCTGTAAGGTTAAATATGCAATGAAATATCGATTTCACAATAAAATAAAAGGAAAATTACTTTTTGCGTCAATAAATGATGAACAACGTATTTAAAGTATCATGCTGTTGTAATATTATGCTGAGTGAAGCCCTGAATTACTATTCAACATTTGAATGTAAAAGAAATGCACTACATAAATAAAATACTTTACTTCTGCAATATTACGAGGAAGGAAGCCCTGAATTGCTATTCACCACTTGGAATGCCAAAGCAATGCAGCCGCTGACCGGCCACTGCCCAACAGAAGGAGGGCGGCAGGGGCCAGTCGGCGCGGTCGGACCACATCTCCCACCACTGCCCTTTCGGCGTGCCGCTCTTTGAGGCGCGAGAGGCTCCGAAGGGCACCCACTACATCCTGCCGTTCACCAACCACGTTAACGGTGGGTAGCTGCATGGCTTTTACTCTCATCAAACTTCTGAAATTCAAACTTAAACTACAACTTTCTGTAGCTTTAACTTTTCAGAATTATAAAAATTTCAACTGGTATTTCAAAATTATCATTTTGTACCACTTGCACTTGAGGAGCACCATGTTTATCTTCAGTGACCAAAGGATTTTAATGCATTACAGCTTGCCATTTACGAACCACGAACCACGGTGTGTAGCGAGCTTCAACTTTCCCCTAACTTACGTTTCAAAATTATCTTTTTGGCATCCTTTGCACCTGAGGTGCACCGTGCTTGGACTTGGTAACCAAAGTTTTTTAATGAAGCTTTTTCGAATGACTTTCTATAGCAAAAAAAGTTTCCTTGGTTTTGTGTACCTCGTGTAACTTTGTGCGCTGCTACTTGAGTTAATTTATTATGATTTTTCAAGAAATGACAACCTACGTTGCAGTCGCTATCAGCCAAAAATGTATAAATCTCAGACGTCATCAGAGTACTGCGGAAAATTTCGTGCACCATTGTACATCAATCAAAATGTAATAATATTCTAGCAATTCTCCTCGTAACCCATCTCTAAATTCACACAACAACACCTGGAAAGAAATAAGAAGCAACAATTCAGGAGATCCCGCACCTCGCATCCTGTGTTGGCTGAGGACTTGACCTTGATGCTCTTTGGAAATATCACATTTTGAGTCGTAAAATATTCAATTATTTCCAAATGATTCTTGAAATTTGATATTAGATAAATCCCATAAAATTAATGAAGGGGCTTCACAAGCTCAAAAAATGAATAAAAATATTTTATAAGTCAGTTAAAATATTGGACCTGTCCTCGGGGGAATGACCTACCATTTATGAAGCGTCTGACCACCCCACTCCCAGAAGACATTCTTTGGCTCAACTTTGGGCAATTTTCTCCCAACAGAATTTGTATCTTCATTGAATTTCGCTGAAAGCAAAACGTGATTCCCAAAACAGCACTCACATACGTTGTACAATGTCTACTTGTGTTAAATTAAATCAGCTGATGTCATCATGCACCTCCTCTTGTTCGGCTAGCCAATAGAACGGCTTTATTTCAAACAAACTAAATGACGTCACCATTGCGACAGATCGTTAAGCCAATAGTGGTGCCAGATTTACGGCTAGCAGTGATGCCAGATGCAATATGAACGCTGCTATTGGTTCGTTGCCCTGACGTTCGTTTCTTCTACCATGCCTGATGCTCTGCCGTATCCAGGCTACATCGGGGAGCTGGGCACCGCCCTGTGGGCGAGCTTCACCCTCACTAACTCTTCTCTCAGTCCACCGGAAAACGCTTCTGCTGTGAGTAGTTCAAGAACTGCTTTGAGTAGTTCTTGAATTTCATGCTTCGAAACTCGTAAATACTCATGATGTAAGTACTCGTACGTACACAAAACCGCGCTTCTGCTGTGAGTAGTTTTTGAATTTCATGTTTCAAAACTCGTAAATACTCATGATCTAGCCTGAGGTGTGAAAATTATTCACAAAGAGTATTTTACTCCATACGTTATTTTCTAGCGTAGTTATATTTTCACAAAAATAGAGTTCAGGGATCACATCTGGTGAATGAAAATGATGTTGAATTCACCGAATAAAATCTGAACTTGAAATTTGGCTAGTCCTACATGATCCAATATTTCAATGGAGTGGCCTGAACTGCAGAAATGACGCTATTTAAATCCTGTGGTTTAAATCCTGTGCTTTCAGCAGAATTTCTTTATATTAAGCATGTAAACATCCTTTAAGAAACTGATCATTAGTCATTCAGGACTTGGGGATGTGTGTATTTTTTCAAGTTACTCTGTATCAGATATCCACTCAGAAAGGCTAAAATTAACGCGAATAATTTCTGGCTCTTCACAACGTTTAATGACGCACCACTATGCTGGCCCTAAGTGAGCCGCTGGTGCCCAGTTGTGTATTAGAGTATTGGGTCCTTATGTACTGCGTCATGATATGATTAGTGGTCGTATATGAGAACAGAATGCGTGGCATGATGACACATGTGAGCACAGAATGAGGGTCATGATAAGATCAGAGGTCACATACGAATATTAGAGGTCCCACACGACCCCAAATATGCGCGCAGGACCCCAGCGAGAGCCCCCTGTCACAACCCCCGTGCTGGCTGGCAGACCCCCGCCTGCCCCGCGACCCCCAGCAGCAGTGCCTGGAGTACCTCACCGACCGCTACAACACCGGCGCCGTCACCATGCGCCAGCTGTTTCCTGAAGGTGGGTACCCCACACGGGGTGACCTGAAGGTGGGCAGCCCACACGGGGTGAGCTGGAGGTGGGCAGCCCACACGGGGTGAGCTGGAGGTGGGCAGCCCACACGGGGTGAGATGACGGTGGGCAGCCCCACACGGGGTGACCTGAAGGTGGGCAGCCCCACACGGGGTGACCTGAAGGTGGGTAGCCCACACTGAGTGACCTGAAGGTGGGCAGCCCCACACGGAGTGACATGAAGGTGGGCAGCCCACACGGGGTGACCTGAAGGTGAGCAGCCCCACACGGGGTGAGATGAAGGTGGGCAGCCCCACACGGGGTGACCTGAAGGGGGGCAGCCCACATGGGGTGAGCAGGAGGTGGGCAGCCCACACTGGGTGAGCTGGAGGTGGGCAGCCCACACGGGGTGAGCTGGAGGTGGGCAGCCCACACGGGGTGAGCTGGAGGGGGGCAGCCCACACGGGGTGAGCTGGAGGTGGGCAGCCCACACGGGGTGAGCTGGAGGTGGGCAGCCCACACGGGGGGAGTTGAAGGTGGGTAGCCCACACGGGGTGACCTGAAGGTGGGCAGCCCCACACGGGGTAAGATGAAGGTGGGCAGCCCCACACGGGGTGACCTGAAGGTGGGCAGCCCACACGGGGTGAGCTGGAGGTGGGCAGCCCCACATGGGGTGACCTGAAGGGGGGCAGCCCCACATGGGGTGACCTGGTCGAGTGTCTCCTGATCAGAATAACTATAGAGTGTAAACGTATGTAAAGTAGCCGAGTATTTTTTACGTTTGAAACGTGATTATGAGACCTAACTTTCCTCACCGCTGGCACGCGTGACCAAAAGTAATATGCCCATATCTACTAAAATTTCTCTCAGTGCTCTTGCTAACTCAGGAAAATTTGCAGCGGATTCGGTCAAAAAAACTTTCGCAATTATGTAATTCAGAAACACGTTCTACGTTACTCCATATGTTTATTTATTGCACTCTAATATGATAATAAATTCACATCAAATTGTACTCTTAAACGTTGTATTAATGAGTCATTTTTGTTCCCCCCGTTCCATTCTATTGTATTCATTTTCACTCATTAAATGTTGAAATGATCGTTTGAATCCTAGAATCTCCTGCAAGAATTGACTAAGAGAACAGTCGCACTAAACGCGATGCTATTTCAGAAAACATCATCCATAAATTAGACGCTCTCAAGCGATTATAGTTTTATTACCCTAGAAGTCGCTGAACTCATTCGGGCCCACAAGTAGCGAAACTCTAATGGGTCCATTGTACTGGACTTGAGAAACAGTCTACTGCTGAATCGCTTGTGGTAAATCAATTGGTTAAATTGTTCAAAGAGGGCGCTGTCGTGCAGAATTCGAGACAGAATTTCAGAAAACATCATCCACCAATTAGATAGGAGTCAGTCGAGTTTAACTCAAAGGATGACGCTGTGCAGAATTCGAGGCCCCAGAAGTGCTGGCGCGTGAGGGCTTCTTCCTGACGAACGCCGTCGCCCTCAGGAAGGGCTTCATGGAGGGGGGCCGGGGGGGCATGACGCGCCTCCTGCGCCACTGGACCGCCCTCAGGAGCGTCGTCAACGTCATCACCGGCCCCGTCTGGGACAGGAACCTCAACGGCCGCGGCGACACCATCATCCACATCAGGTGGCCGCTGCTGTTCTAGGGCTGCCTGCACTGTTTTTGGACAGCCCGCCTCTCGTGTCATTGTTCTAGGGCTCCCTGGCTGTATTAATGCAGTAATACTCGTATTTTTACATCAGGTGACCGCTATTTTTCTAGTGCTTCCTCTGCTGCTGTAATTGTACAGCCCACGGTGTTATTGTTCCAGGGCTTCGGGTATTGCAGTTTTCGGACAGCCGCCTGTGTTGTTATTCAAGAACGTCCTGTATTGTAGTTATAGCACGTCAGGTGCTCGCATCTGTTATTATTCTAGTGTGCGGATTATCACCGCACTCAAATTCAATCCATCTGACGCTCTCGTGCTGACTCAATCCTCATAAAAGAGAACTTCGGACATTACAGTAGCTAAGACGAGTGTGTGCTCACGCTGATGCCCCGCTCGGCCACAGATCTCGTGTGGACTACCTCACGCCCAGCCACGTGTTCTACATCGTGAGCTCGTGCAAGACCTCCTCCGGCCTGGACATGGAAGACCCCGACCTCAGCAAATGTTCTGCTGATGAACTCGATGTTCTCTCGTTTGTGTTCCCCAACACGGACCTCGACGACGACTGCCTAATGGTGAGGCTTCATCTCTTTATTTTCCATTGCTGTATTAAATAAAGAATAATCAACCGGGAAAATTTAACTATGGATGTTCAGATTATTTAAACTTTAACTTTAAAATTGACCATTACGAACAATGTTTTTTTCGTCTGTTTTATTTAATAGAGAGTATCATTTCATCTTGTTTATTATTTGTCTACATGGAAAGTCTCCAAGCAATAATTTGAAACACCAGATCATCCCGTGTGAAATGAAAGTGCACTTACCAATTCTCACCTACGAGATCCTGGTCGGTAACGAAGCCTGCGTAGTCATCACTTTCAGTTTTCTCACCAATGAGTCCTCAATGGTTACACCAGCCCATCCGTACTAGTGGACGTCACCCCAGGACTTTCGCGGCTCAGGATGCGTTACTGAGCTCGGCTACCGTGTTGCCAACAGCTCCAACTCAAATCAGTCTCATACTACATCGTCCTCTTCCTTGTCGCTTTTCTCCTGTCGGTTGCAACTCTATCAAACTCAATTGTCTCGCCATGAAACGCTCATAATATTCTTACTCGATGTTTTATTGACGGAATTTGTCAGTCGTAAACCAAACTCGTCTGAGAATACTGTTTATCTCAGGGAGTCGTGGAGAGGAATGCGTCTCACCACAGATCGCAGGATCTATAAGAAATTAATTGACGATGTCAAAAATAGATCATGAATTGCCATGTAATTTTGAATGAAACTCCGTAAAGCATTAGGTCCCCGAAGGTATTTTTTTTATCGCCTGTGTAAGTAATTCGAAGTTTGACAAAGAATTATCCTTTTTCCTCAAAAAATATTGTGCTGATATACTAATATAATCGTTTTTGGTATTTTGGGATATCATTTTGCTTCACTGATGAGCACTATCTTAAAAGTTATTTGATGTCTAGAGTTATTACGCTTTTCGAGTTAATCTACCACGGTACAAACTTGCACTCATAGTCTCAGTGTCGCGACGATAATAATCAAATATTAGATGTTCCGAAACTAGCTCTTCAGAAAGACAGTGCTCGCAGATAATCAACAGGTGCTTCTGTCTCAAAGTCATCAGAGAGACACTACACATAGAAATTCTCGTACACTTCTTGTCCCTAAGAGTGACCTAAGAGCAGAATTTGCCAAGAAGTACAGGGAAGGGCAAATCAAAAACCTGCTTTTTGAAAGGCTATTAAGAAAAGTAAAACATGACTCACAGAATTTTTGCTGTTTTATTCGAATCAGTATACAATATCATTTGCGTGCTCACGTTTTTGAAGAGAGCATCAGGAAGATGGTGGCCACCTGTATCGATGCACTGTTGAAGGCGATGTCTGAAATTTTCGGTAGCTTTTTAGCGGGCATTTAACCCTTTGACTGTAATTGGTTAAACAGAAGTTTAATATTCAACTCAAATCCAAAGCCAATTATAGTAAGTAATGTTTGAAATAGCAAACATTAACTGGATCAAACTTTAATTTAAGCTGTATTTAAGTATATATGAAAATTGAGTTTGTGACTACTGGTCGGTCAGCAGCATTATGAAAATTCCTTCGCTGCTACCGCTGGCTTTTTCGCGGGCATTTAATTTGCCCGACCCTGTATAGTGTGTCCTGTCTGCTCCCCCAGAGTGACCAGGACTACTGCCGCTACCACCTGACGAGCGTGACGGACATCGAGCGGCTGACGGGGCTGCAGGTGTTCGGTACCTTCACGGGGGAGTCCGCCCTGCCCGCCCTCCTCGCCCAGCAGCCCCTCCTCCTCTGGGAGGACTGAGCCTAGGGCACGCCTTCGTGCTCAGGCAACTGGTTCCTTTGTGCTGAGGCAACTTGTGGCAACTGGCTCCTTTGTGCTGAGTAGGCAACTGGTTCCTTTGTGCTGAGGCAACTTGGGGCAAATGGCTCCTTTGTGCTGAGTAGGCAACTGGTTCCTTTGTGCTGAGGCAACTTGTGGCAACTGGTTCCTTTGTGCTGAGTAGGCTACTGGTTCCTTTGTGCTGAGTAGGCTACTGGTTCCTTTGTGCTGAGGCAACTTGTGGCAACTGGTACCTTTGTGCTGAGTAGGCAACTGGTTCCTTTGTGCTGAGTAAGCAACTGGTTCCTTTGTGCTGAGGCAACTTGGGGCAACTGGCTCCTTTGTGCTGAGTAGGCAACTGGTTCCTTTGTGCTGAGGCAACTTGGGGCAACTGGCTCCTTTGTGCTGAGTAGGCAACTGGTTCCTTTGTGCTGAGGCAACTTGTGGCAACTGGTTCCTTTGTGCTGAGTAGGCAACTGGTTCCTTTGTGCTGAAGCAACTTGTGGCAACTGGTTCCTTTGTGCTGAATAGGCTACTGGTTCCTTTGTACTGAGGCAACTTGTGGGAACTGGTTCCTTTGTGCTGAGGAAACTTGTGGGAACTGGTTCCTTTGTGCTGAGTAGGCTACTGGTTCCTTTGTACTGCGGCAACTTGTGGGAACTGGTTCCTTTGTGCTGAGTAGGCAACTGGTTCCTATGTGCTGAGGCAACTTGTGGCAACTGGCTCCTTTGTGCTGAGTAGGCAACTAATTCCTCGGTGCTGAGACAACTCGTGGCAACTGGTTCCTCTGTGCTGAGGCAACTTGTGGCCACTGGTTCCTCTGTGCTGAGGCAACTTGTGGCAACTGGTTCCTTTGTGCTGAGTAGGCAACTGTGGCAACTGGTACCTTTGTGCTGAGTAGGCAACTTGGGACGTGAGCTACTGGAGTCCTACGAACTCCTGTAGAGATTCAATAGTGAGGTCATCCAATGAATTTCATCAACATTAAAGAGGATTTAAGAAAATCATTGAAATAAGAGTCTTTAAGAATTCTTCAGGTTTTGCGCGCAGCATTCCTTTGCGTCTTCCATTGCAGATGAGGCAACAGTTCACAGAGAAGAGTTGGAACCTCACAAGTAAGATTTCAGACTACACATGTAAAGAAAAAAACATAAATCCTCAGTTGTTTAGTAGTTAACGATGTATCTCAGTGTAAGTATTGAATAGCCATCACCCTAGAAGTTTGTGCTCAAAATGAATGGGAAATCTGGAAATTCTCCAGAGATATATTCATTTATGCTCAATATGCGTCAAAAATAGTTGAGAAATCAGGAAACTATATAGAGATATATTCATTTCTGCTTAATATGCGTCCAAAATAGATAGAAAGTCTGGAAATTACCGAACGATGTATTCATTTATGCTAAACATGCCTCGACCACTTCGGCACCGTGCGGCCTTAGAGACCAGCTCCGCACGAGGCGCTCTGGTGGACACTGTGCAGAGTAGGCTCGCCCTAACTCAACTCCGCGCTGGGAGACTGGATGTGAACAGTTGGCGAGTTGGAAAATACTGAAAACTAACTATGAACGGAGTATTGGCCCTATATATGATAAAATAAAACAAAGAACTTCAGTACTGAGGCTGAGTAAGGCTTCTTGTTCGTTTGTAAAAGTAAGACAAGGCCGTACATTGAGCAGCACTAGTGTGAATGGGATCATCACAAGATTTATTCTGGTAGAACTGTGCCAGAATGACTTGTCACTTCACCCACACGCTGCCCCTAGAGTTCCCGCCACCTGAGGGCAGGTCTGTGCTGCTCAGCGTACTGCAGTGCGATCTTTCTCGCCTCAACGGTGACGGCAACAGTTAAAAAAATGGCTTAAAAACAAAATTCAGTTGCATTAGGAATCACATTATGAAATGAAGTAATTTTCAGCTGGTGATTACAAGCACTGTGTTATCAAACCAAGTTATTTTTTATTGAATTGATGAAATTCTCTTTTCAAACAAGTTTTTGATCTCAAATGTCGTAATATTTACAAGCAACTTTTTTGAATCCTCCCGTGCTGTTCATATGGTGCTGGTAGTTATGCTTATTTTCCCGCAATCTCGCGCAACTGCACATTCCAAGATATAAACTCCATGTTGTTTACGCGTCTTGCTGTAATGCACTCATGACCTAATTTACAAAATCTTTGAAAAATATAATTTTGAATATCTGTCGTAGAAAATAGTTTTTGACTACTCCACCATGCGCTCATCATAACATTTAACAAATTTCTCAACTAGTTTCTCAATTCTAGTTTTCTACCTGCTGCTCCCTCTAGTCCATACTCGGCTGCGCTTTGCCAGTATCATGCACTGTCGGGTGTACCGAGTGATTCTCTACCTTGTGCATTGTCTTGTATAGTGTACTCATTTTCGAAACTTTGCCGCGCTAGCGTACTTTGCTTGTTCATTTTGCCTTTAGCTCGTGCTGTGTTGCTCTCTTATTACTTTACTCTCTGTTTGCACACACCACGAATGTGATAAGTTCGTTCTCCCTAAAATTAGGAAGCCAGCCATCTCGCAAGTGCATGCTGTTTGCTCTATTTCTTTTATTGCAGTGTTTTCTCCGCTCCATCATGTGCAATATGCTTTACCCAGCACTGCTCCTTGTACAACACTGAGGTGTAATGCAGGAATGGTCTAGTGCAGTGGTTCTTAACCTAGGTGCGAGCGAACCCCTGGGGTTCGGTGAGTGAACCCTTGGGTTCGGCATGGTACAGTTCGTGCACTAATACAGTGTGTAGTTACATAAATTTTGAATTTGTAGAAAAAAAATTCATTTTTCCAACTACGAAGGGTTCGATGAATGCATCCACGAAATTGTGGGGTTCAGTACCTCCAACAAGGTTGCGCACCATTGCGTCTAGAGTTGTGCGATGAGTTCCGAGTGCCAATAGGCGAGCGTATAACCCTGCATTCGCTCGGAGCCATGCGTCACTCATTTCTGCTTTTGATATTTCTTCTTGGAACAATATCTGCCTTATGATTAGTCACCTTAATTAGTGAATCGTCCTAAAAAAATACTTGAACATCTCCAGCACCCCTCAGGGGGAATCGATTATCGTATCTATAGGAATAAGCGCTCCCAGGGGGCAATGTGAGGGCCCGAGCTGAGAATTAGGTAGGCTTTCTTTTTTGTTGAAATGAAATATTTTTGTTATGTTAAGGACCACTTTTTTTCGGTTCACTGCTGTCCTGTTTTTCATCACCTACTACTTTCTTCTTCAACTTTGGTCTTGTTTCATAATCTTCTTTCACAACTTACTGTTTCTATGCCCTTTCTGCGTAGATTACGCGTTTCCTTAACTCCATACTAAATGGTGCCTTCCTCCTTCCTTTCTTTGGATCGCATTTGTTGCTGCGGGCAGGGAGGCTAAAACTAACGACTTATCTAATCTAATCCAGCTTAGGTAGAATTGTGCTCGTCCTGGATCTATGTGCTGAATTTAGGGCGTGTGAGCTGTCTTCCCATCTCGTAGGAGCCACAAGTCCCCAGTCGCTCCTGAACAACAGTCGCTTCCATTTTGGACTACAGAAAATTGTTCAGCCCTGAGACGCCACACTAGAAATTCCCGGCCACGGACATTCCTTCCCCCTCAAAGAAGGGTGAGCCAATCGCATCAAATTATGATACAGCGCACCTCACCGCTTATCTTGGAGAGTTTAACGGGGTGTCCTTAATTATTCGAGGATTGTTCACAACCCAGTAGTGGAAATTTTGCAAGCTGACAGCCCTTCTCAATGGGAAATGTGCCTTGTCCCTACTGAAGTAAGCCACGCCAAAAGCGATTTGCGCATACATTTGCTAGATCAAATTTTGGCGATAGGCGTAGTCTGTTTGGTTCAATTCTTCAGCCATCATTATTTTGTGAGGATTGAAATTCAAATAAATGTGCAGAACTCTCCTCAACTTCCGTTAGAGGATTCCCAAAGCAGTAGCTTGCCTTCAAACAGAACGCCTCGGTGATTGCACGACTGCTGAGCTTACCAGCTCCACATTTTCTGACGTTCTGATGGACCAGTGTCGGCCATGTGTATCTTTTCTTAGCGTACTACCAGTTGCCTCCAACTGTCTTACTAAAGACTAAATTGTGTTTGCCTGAGGAACGAAAGCGTTCGGCGGAATGCTGACCGTCGCTGTAATGCTCTTTGCGTCGAGAGCGCAGATTGGTTTTCTCAAAATGATCGCTCGCACTGCGAAGTCACCATGAGCTCAAGTCTACGTGTTGTTATGCACTTAACGGCGATGTTGACCGAACAGAATGAGACCACCTGCACTTGCCATTCTCCTCTACATTTCCAACACTGACTTCTCGTCCCTGAGTGCTCGTCGGAGCCGTGTGGTTAAAGAACCAGCCCTTCCGTGAAGGCGTCGAGGGTTCG
>JACJUY010004160.1:84789-106239 GCA_014220935.1 Platorchestia sp. MABIK | reverse complement strand
ATTAACTTTGGCAAAATCGCCAAAGCGACAGCTAAATAGTCTATGACCGAAGCTGTCGTTAAATGAGTTTATTATTATTATTTTAAGCCTCCCTAACTGCAATGAAGGCGTTCCTAAAAGACAGGAAGGAAAATGTCACAATTTGGTATGGACTTTTAGAACGCTCATCAAAGTCCTTAGAAACAGTAAGTTGAAAAAAAAGTTCATGAAGCAATAGAAAAGTTGAAAAGAGTAGATGCTTGAAAGCAGGGCAGCAGTGAGCCGATAAAAAAGGTCCATAACAACAATAGGAAGATTGCCTAACCCTTAGTTCAGCACCTTGCATTGCCCCATAGGAGCGCTAATTCCCATAAATAGATTAGTTGTATCCTCCCGAGAGGAGTTTTACCTAGTACAGAAAGGCTTCAATCTTCTCACAACGAGTTACTGACGAAAGGTGAGTCTTCTAACGCGATGCTGAAAAAAGTGTACGAGACCGAGACGAAGGTTCGGTGGAATGCTAAGATTCAGCAAAGGGATATAAACAAGAGCGTATAAATTTTAAGTGTCAGCCATGGTGGTTTGGACAGGACTACATCCTGCACATAACGCCGAGAACAGCCGACTGTGTGGGAGATGGAACCGCCATGGTGATGTAGCAAAAGTGAACCAACGAGAGTCTAGTGCTTCCTTCGGCGTTGCCAGCTCACCCAGCGCTTCTGAACCTTGTATGAGAAACTGAATCCCACAAGTTCCAAACATGCATTCATCGAACCGTTCGTTCATGGAAAAATAAAATGTTTTTTTTATTTCGTTTCAAACAATGTACGTAATTATATACTGTATTAGAGCACAAACTACCATGCCGAACCCAGGTTAAGAACCGCTGAATTAAATGGAAGGCCTTGGGCTGAAGTGTCTACGACGATTTTGCAGAGCATGGCTTGTGTTCGGCTATTTCTCCTAGAAAAAGTTTAGCGTCGTTGAAGCCGAGTCTTTATATAATAAGATACATCTTCAGTTCATGCTCAATCTGTGTAAAATAGAATTTATCGTCAAAGGATGTTGACAAATCGGAGAACTATAGTATAATTCTGCGTTTCGTACGTCCGCTCGCCCGTTTCGCTTTGAAATTCGAGCGGTATCATAGTTACGGTTGACTACCAGCAACTCACGTTAGGTTAAAACAAATTTAAGGAGAAGGTAAAGGGTAATGAAGGTTAAAGTAAGACAGATTCGGCTAGGTAATTGATGGGAGGAAGGTAAGGTTATGGTGGGATAGGCTCTGCTTATTTTAAGCAGAAAAATTAACCGTGAATAATTCCACAAGCCCAGTGAACGATGTAAGTGACAGTATAATTTTATTGGAACTACGCGTGATTCTCATTTGGGGCATTCCAATGTACCTCAGAACTGAAGCACGACCTCGGGTTCATGACATACGGTCACAGTATCGTCCTCATCTGCCAAGCCGGACTGTGTGTGGGCTCGGAACACAACTGCCTGTGATAAATGCCTTCAAATCGTCTCGAGATTTCAAACAAAAAGGAAACTTGACCATAGAGATACGATGTACAGGGCGAAAATCACGCATCATTCGACTTCGACCTACCGTCACAACGCAGGTAATTCCCGGCGGAATGCTTTATTGTTATGTTTAGATCGCTAAATTACGTGACTTTTCCTCTTGAACCCAAACCCGAAATATTCAAAATCATCAATTTGAACGTCAGGGATTCGCAAGTTTATCTTGTATTGATTTAACAGGCGATAAAATTTGAGAGTCCGATGATAGGGAACTGGCCTTTATTTATGGCAGCAGCTCTCTTGCTGCATCTTGATAAGAGCTGATTTCCACAGATTCACTCAGCTGCTGTAGTACATATATCAGCTTATAAGCTTTTCATAAAAGCGAAATAAGCTTTTCATAAAAGCGAAATAAACTTTTCATAAAAGCGAAATGAGCTTTTCACAAAAGCTTTTATTGTTTGCTCACGTGACGTTGCTGAACAGCTGCATACGGAAAAAAAGAAGGAAAAGAAAGAAAAACTGCTTATTTCGTAAAAAGTCGATGCATGAAATGTATGACAACACATTGAATTATGAAAATTTTGAAGTATAATAGCCATTAATTGACGGAAAGGTAGAATATAGAGTGATAAAAGGAAAAACGTTTAATACCAATTAAAGTGGCACAAAAATCATTTGTTTTCAAAACGTCGCAGCATGAAACATAGTTGATAAACTCACATGGCATAACATCAATGTACAAACGGCAAAACATTGATGTTTGCAAAATATTGATGTAAATCATAACATCGATGTCAATAGTGATGAACGGCATTTCCAGGTTTAGAGGCTGTGCACATAGTAGAAGATCAAAGAATGTACTTGTCATTTGTTTTATTACAGTTTCAAACCTTAACTGAACTTAGATCGTAAATAATGTTCATTTAGAAACATAATTGCACGTCATCCTACACCACGCAAGACGATGTCATTTCTCAATTTAATTTCTGCGTATAAGAATACGAATCACAGATGCAAGTTATCTAGGTCGTGTTCGTAACTGATCAGCAGCTAATATGCTAATGTAAAGCAGCTAATTTGCTAAACATGAGCGGGTTGTTTTTTATCTGGATGTTGTTTTGGGGTTAATTTGAGGCACATTATTAACTCGAATGTTTTTAAGAAAGTGAAAGGTTCTTCACTATAGAGTAGTTTGAAAAGAAAACAAGATCATTTCAAAATGACTTTCAGCAGAACCCTACCAAGAAGAAAAGAGTCATAACGGTCTCAAAGTCATATAAAACGTAGAAGCATCATAGGTTACAGACAAGCTGATCAAGAACATCCTAATGTAAATTGAAGCTATCTACAGTATCTTACTTTCGAAACCCGATAACGAACCTAAATGGAAAGATTAGATATTTCCTCCGGAGATGTCGGAAGTGATTCTGTGATGTTTGACTGCGATTGTCAGATATGTGAATTTCGGCTCTACATAAGAAGCTGAAGATCGTAGTTCTCCGTCAGTCCTTCCAGTAGCTAAAAGGTTTCAAGTCCTTTCAAGAAGGTTGCGTGAGTAGTCCGTTTGTCTCAGTAAATTATAGTATAATCTAACAATTTTTCCATTTATGCCATTTTAATTCTATTCATTATTTATAGCTGGAAGGGAGATACTTTTCGTGAAAAAATTGTAACGCTTCTTGTGATTGCAGTTTGGTCAAGGCGCATTGTACGGAGTTTAAAAATTTCTTTGAACGACATTAAGATCTGACATAATGTTTACTTAAAAATCCCATTCTCTACATATTTTCAGCATATCAAATATCAGCATAAAATTCCACTGAATAATGCGGAAAATTTGTCACCCTTTAACTTTCATTGTTATGAGCTGATAGAAAGCCGAATTCCGTTAAACACTAAGTTCATGATTCTGAATCTAATGAGTGATTCATGATTTCATTTTAATTCTACCTCAAAATATTTCAACAAGAAGCCTCGCTCTAGTTTCCGAATGTTTTTTGCTGAACCACTGATGAGAAAAATTTGCCAACTTCCTAATTATTTTTTCATCCTAAAACTCATTTCACCAAGAAATACACATTCTCGCCCAAGCTGTAATGACATAGGGACCAAAATAACCTGAGGTGAACTATGTATATATAAAATTTCATGTAAAAGGATATAATTTTGCAAAACATCTCAAACATTACAATTGTGTTTTTCCGTTCACAGACGTACGATAACAACACCGGAGGATGAAGACCTCAGTCTTTCTATGCGCGGTGCTAGCCGTGGTGATGACCTCGTCTGCTGGCGAGCGTTCGCCTTTTTACGACGCGGCTGCGCCTTCCACCATCCGACAAGTGCACCTTGTGAGTAAATAATGTTCATGGTATTAAAATTTTCATTTCAAGAGAAGCATGAGAAAATACAAATTCTTGTGAGTTTGTGGAATTGATATGTTCATCTAAAGTTGGTTCCATTCTCTGAGTGCCTGAGCAATTGATCAGTGACTCTGATTGTGAAAGCCTGATCTGAAATTTCTTGAGAGCAACGCTTTCTCAAGGAGAAAAATTTTGCATAATATATGCACAAGTTGAACGACCGTGAATGTGACAGTATAATCTTAAATTTCAGGACCGCATCTAAAATTTCAGAGCAAGACTTATCAAAGGGAGACAATTTTTGTAATTTTTACACAAGTTCGACGACCGCAAATGGGACAGCTTAATATGAAATTTTAGAGCAAGGCTTTCCAAAGTGAGACATTGATATGCACAGGTTTAACTTATTTTATATATAAATTTAAATGGATAAGATTTGCACAAGTTTAACGACCGTGAGTGTGACAACCTTATCTGGAATTTCAGCACGAGGCTTTCCTAAGGGGAGACAATTTAGGTAATTTATACATAAGTTCGATTAAAATGTTGGTTGTGTTGCAGCTGATGCGTCACGGCGCCCGAGCGCCGCTCAACTCGTACCCCAAGGACCCGAACAACAATGAAGCGCTCTGGGAACACGGCTGGGGGCATCTGCTTAAGGTATACTTATTGATACACATTAGTAACTTTTAAAACTTTATTAGTTCAAACTTTAAATGGAAAACAATAGTTTTTATTGATTGATTGGAATGAATAAATATAGAAAAAAATTTCGACGAGAACAAATTTTATTTTTCCAACTAATAAGTTCGACTAAAATAGTTTTTATTACCGACTTATAAGTTTAACTAAAATTATTTTTCAATTACAACTTATAATTTCGACTAAATTAGGTTTTTATTTTTGACTATAATATCTCGCCTGCTTTGGGAAAGAATGACCTGACTCATGTCTTTCCAAATACGATGAGAAAACAGTTCAAGAAATGCGAATTTGAAAGTCACTGAGAAAGTTTGTTTACTTCAGTCTTAGTGAACTCAAATCATAAGGAATTGCACGATTTACACTTTAGGGAAACGCGTTATCCCTCATTCGATAAGCTTAACGTGCAAAACGAAAGTTTATCACATTGAAATGAGCCCATCTGCCTGATCTTGAAAGATATAATCCTGAAAATAGAAGAGCACCGATAATCCCACTCTACATAATCTAGATTACAGAGGTCCTTGAGCTTGTTACAGGTACTGCACCCCACAAGTTCCATACAAGCATTTATCGGACCCTTCGTGGTTGGAAAACTAAAATGTGCTTTTTTCTTCAAATTCAAAACATGTGTAAACGTAATATACTGTATTAGTACACTTACTGTCCCATGCCGAACCCAGTTGAAGAACCACTGACCAAATTTGTGAAACAAAATATTCCTCAGTCGATGACTTCATTTGCCTAAACTTGATATGTTCAACCATGAAGAATAATTAAGCACCAATACTTCTAGCCCACATAGCCTATGATGAATTACCTTGACATATGAATTATGTTACATAATGAATTATCTTGACACGCTGCCGCGCTGCAGGAAGGGTTCGCGCAGCATGACAACTTGGGCCGGTGGCTAAGGCGTCGGTACGACGCGTTACTCGACACGTTCCCTAACGCGTCCCAGATCCACGTGACCAGCACTGAGGTGGACAGGACCATCAACTCGGCGCAGGCCAACATGGCAGGACTTTTTTACCTCAATAATGAAAGTGATCGCTACAGCAGGGACCTCCCGTACGTCCCCGTGCCTCTGCGAATCAAGCCCAAGGAAACTGACGGGGTAAATTCACTTTGCATAAGTTTAGTAGCTGTGTAATTTTGACCCGTTAACTGCAACGGGTTAACCTTAAATTCAATTTTTAACCCAATTTAGAATTAATTTTAGGGTTCAATTTTGAAAGTAACGAACATTAAATACATAGATGGTGCCTTTATTTGCATAAGTGTAGTAGTGGCGTAATGTCAACATGTTAACTGCGGCGGGCTAAACTGAAGTTCAATATTCAACTCAATTTAGAATCAAATTTAGTGATCAATTTTGAAAACAACGAATATTAAATAGATCGTGCCTCCATTGAGTTTCACTACGTTTTGTGAAAATTGAGCTTGCAACTGTAAGTCAGAGTGGTAGTGAAGTGTTTCACAGAATAGAATTTTAAATTATGTCGACTTTAGAATTAACTTTTCATCTTTAATTCAGTTCTTGGGCATTCACTGAATTCATAATGCGAAACGATTTAAAAATAAAAACATTTTGGAACACCTAAACTTCGGCATTCAATTGACAGAAGTGAGGTGAAACAAATGTTTTATTAGATATAAGTGATGGAAATTTTTTGCTTCACATTCCAAGGACTAGCATTACAATTTCCGTTCGTGTAATGTGAGTCGCTAAAAAATCTTTTAACCGCTGTAAATCCCGTCATTTTAAGGCCTTAAGATTATTCTAGATTTTATTGCTCTGTACATGCGGGAAATATTTGCCTGTTAATATCGTTACACATTAAATATTCCATACATAAATTTCATTGAAATGTTGAGTATGTCATGCACCAATTAGTTGGAATGTTGTGCGTCAAGTGCCCACCCTGAGTAGAATGAACGTATCATGTATGAATTTGACTCGAGTACTGAATATGATTAGAACATTGAAGATGTAGCGTGTCAACTTCGTTGGAATACGTAATTTTTTGTTTTAATTTCACTGGAAAGTTGACTGGGCCATGTATGGACTTGACCTCCATGTTGAAAATGCTTCGGATGAATTGAAATGGCATGTTGACCACGTCATGCATGAACCCTTGACGACGATTTTCTCCGTTGGGTACAAAGGGAAAACTCTAGCACGCTACCCCACTCTACCCAGGTGTCGGAAATGGGTCCCGTCTTGACTGGGGGTAACCGTCATGGCGTCCTAGTGTTAGTTACAAGACATTTGAAAAACCAATGTAAAAGGTGACATGTATCAGGTTTGACTGATTGGAATAAAGCATCCTTTTTTGGTTGTTGCCGCAGCTGCTGCGCGTGAGCTACAGCGCGTGCAGCACCCTGCGTCAGCACGAGGAGATCGTGCGCCACACGGACGCCTATAGGTACGTGTTGGAGGGCACGCGGCCGCTGCTCGAGACCTTGAGTCGCAACTTGGGGGAGGACTTCACCAAACTGGAGGAAGTCGCCCGGGCCTACGACACCTTCACGATTGAGGTATGGCCGAGAGTGGTGCAAGTCGCTCTACCTGTTCGTGTAGTTATACCCAAACTTGGCCGTTGTACTGGACTTGAGTAACAATTTATTTCTCTATCGCTTGTGGTAAATTAATTGTTTAATAATGTTTACTTCATTGGTGAGTTGAGTGTGCCATGCATGAACTTGAGAGGTATGTCGGTTATGTCATATGTTGAACATGTCGACTATGTCAAACGAAAAACATGTCGAACATGTCATATGTTGAATATGCATGATGAATATATATTACATACTTTGAAATTGTATAAATTGTGTTCAGAGTGAGAGTGATGCGCTGGACGAATTTTTACTGTCATCATATGGGCGGCTTACTCGCGGCCGTATTGCGGTGGTGCAGCCGCGACATGTAGAAGAGATAAACTGTTTATGTCTAAAAAGTTAATACATGAGATGTATTACAACACATTGGATGTTAAAAATGACTTAGTATAAAGGTCCGTAATTGATAGACAAACCAAATGAGGCGAACTATAGCCGTGTCAGGGGCTAATTATATTATTGAGAGATACAGTCAAAATATCATCTCTTGGATATTTTTTACACAAAGAGATAGCCGAGAGTTTATAAATAATTTAAATATTTCTAGAGAATCATTCAGAATTCCTTCGTTATGAGTTGAAAGGAGGAAAGACAAAGGATACACACAGCACAGCACCGCGAGTCTTGACTGACTCACTGGAATGTGGCTGCGGGCACGCCCACAGTGATGACGGTGGAATAGCCCAGTGTATCACCTTGTATATCCAACGCTAATCATCACGTTACTCCCTTTGACTGTTGTTCACTCGCTACTTTTGCGTAGTTATCTCACGAGAACTCCGAACTTGCATCAGATCAAATATCTGATAAATTTTGCTATTTCTCCTTACCGTACAATTGTTTTCACGCTCCTATTGAAGCATCACGTCCACCTTTAATACTTCAAGCATAGAGCTTGCAGATTGCTTTCACGCTCTTATTAAAGCATCACGTCCACCTTAATATTCTGAGCACAAAGCTAATAAAACATTCAATCTTTTAACTACAGAAAGCAGCAAACCTGACGCTTCCAGCCTGGGCCGAGGAAGTCATGCCTCAGATGCAGAACGTCTCGCGCTTCGTCTACGACAACTTCTACACCGGCACCGACGACCTCCTCGCCATTAGAGCGAGTCAGTGTAGCTTTGGGAATAAGGCTCGCCATTAGAGCGAGTCAGTGTAGCTTTGGGAATAAGGCTCGCCATTAGAGCGAGTCAGTGTAACTTTGGGGATAAAGCTCGCCCTTAGAGCGAGTCAGTGTAGCTTTGGGGATAAGGCTCGCCATTAGAGCGAGTCAGTGTAGCTTTGGGGATAAGGCTCGCCATTAGAGCGAGTCAGTGTAGCTTTGGGGACAAGGCTCGCCATTAGAGCGAGTCAGTGTAGCTTTGGGGATAAGGCTCGCCATTAGAGCGAGTCAGTGTAGCTTTGGGGATAAGGCTTGCCATTAGAGCGAGTCAGTGTAGCTTTGGGGATAAGGCTTGCCATTAGAGCGAGTCAGTGTAGCTTTGGGGATAAGGCTTGCCATTAGGGCAAGCCTGAACTATGAATATGAATGCTCTAACACAAGCATTTTACTGCATTCTAAGGAGTGTTGTATTTTTTTA
Source organism: Platorchestia sp. MABIK (assembly GCA_014220935.1). Taxonomy (NCBI): domain Eukaryota; kingdom Metazoa; phylum Arthropoda; class Malacostraca; order Amphipoda; family Talitridae; genus Platorchestia; species Platorchestia sp. MABIK. The sequence goes on along the minus strand of JACJUY010004160.1, from coordinate 97,457 downwards.
TCAAAGGTTAAGCAAAGGAGAAACAATGTAGCTACCGTGAAAGACACATTCTTAGACACATAAGTTGATACATCAGGTATGTAACATTTGGCTTCAAGTGTCTCATAATATATGTCATGGCACAATGACGAATTCCCTACATCGATTCAACACCCATTCATTTAACTGAGTTAATTGGGTTATTTCAAGACGGACTAGCTTCCCGACGTTGAAAACCTTCCGTTAGCTCTGAAAGTCAATTCCGCGACGTTCTGCTAGGGGGCAAGCTCTTCACCACTAGGCCACGGGGACTCATTGGGTATCAGTGCTACGTCTGATAATAATTCCCTGTCACTTCCGTGGAGGTCCCCTACGAGAACAGATACTTGTTGACACAGGCCCGCTGCTCACGACCACAATAACAAATACTTGTTGACACAGGCCCGCTGCTGACGACCATCATGAAGAACATGGAGCACAAGGCGAACTCTAGCGGGGGCCCCACAATGTACGTCTACTCCGCCCACGACATCACCGTCCTCGTCCAGCTCAAGGCCCTCGGTCTGGGCCACGTTGAGCAGCCTCCGTACGCGTCCGCCGTTGTGTTCGAGCTCCACCAAAGGGATAATGGGTCCTACTTCGTGCGGGTGAGTAGAGCTTGCGTCACGGTGGAAGAAACAAGGTAGAGCTATTTCTATGGGGGAAAATGCACCTCCTCTTGTTAAGCTTACCTATAGAACGGCTTCATTTCGAACAAACTTTATGACGTCACCATTGCGACACGTCGTTAGGCCAATAGTGGTGCAAGATATATAGGGCTAGCAGTGTTGCCAGACGCAATGTGAGCGCTGCTATTGGTTCGTTGCCATGACGTCAGCATTGCCACACGGTCGACAAAAAAGACTGGTTTGACCCTACCTTGTTTCTTCTACCGTGGGTTTCGCACTTGTGGTTTATTACACAGGGTGTCCTCAAAAAATGTTTCCACTGACCGATGGATATGATACCGGAACCATATAACCAACAGTTTAATTCTGATATTGGGTCTCGATATCATATATACTTACATCGGTCAGTGGATACATTTTTTGTGGACACACGGTATTTCCAAATAAGATTCTGGTGCTGGATCAATAATATGGGGTACTGGTGCATGTGGGGTTCTAGAGCAGGACATTACACCCAGTATACTTTTTCGCCGCCTGCATGCATGTTTTTCACCGAAAAACATGCATGCTGGCGGCGGAAAAGTTAGACTGGGTATGGGGGTTTTGGTGCAGAATCAATAATATGGGATTCTGGTGAAGGGCATATACTATGGGGTTCTGGGGTAGGTGGGGGGATATACTGACGCAAAGTGTGCTTACGACCGAGATTGATTCGCAGCTCCGGCGCAGGTGAGTGGAAGATCGTACTTGGTGGTGCCTCACATGCACACGTTAGAATCTCGTTTTAAATTCTTCGTTTTTTTTATTATATCGGATCTCGTTGTATTAAATTGTTCCTGATGTGGTTTTCATCTGAACATGAATGCTTTCGGCGTCCAGCTACCACAAGGTTGTAGGTACATGCAACAAATGAGGCCTGCATTTCACGTTAGCACTTTGGTATGTTCCCTGACGCGTACGTTAGGAAACACACACAAGAACAAGGTAGAAGGAACTTCGTATAGTGTTTTGCCTATGAGCATGGACAAAAACCAGCTCGCATTATATAATGTTGCACAAATTCAACATCAAAATTACAACCATGCAATCAATTGTCGAAATGACTTAAATTTAAAAGTTCAATTTTCAAAGCGCTAATAAAGCTTACGTGTCAGTCACAGCTTCCGTGCATTCAGGCGCTCCTGTTCTGCTATTCGGAAAATACATTCATGTATTCGAGTATTTCTCTTAACCTTTCTAGCAATACATTTTTATTCAGGTACCTTAGAACAGATGTTCTCAAACTCTTTTCAACCACGGACCACTTTTATAACAGAAAATAAGCTGTGGACCTACTCACATTTGTTCCCCATACGAAAATATACATCTATATCTAGTCCTAGATATGGTGCAGTATGGGGGCATCCACTGTTGAATTCGGCAAATTTTGCGGACCCCACTTTGAGAACCCCTGCCTTAGAAAGTAGCTCTAAATTGAAGTCAACCCTTTCTAACACGATGAAGTCCTACCATACGCCTGATCCCAAACACCCACCCACACGCACTGCTCAACCAACACCCTACTCTCACTCAGGTATTCTACCACTCGGACTCGACCATGGGTTCCGACCCCCTCTTCATCACGGACTACCAGTGCTCACCAGCGGGGGAGTGTGACTTGCACTCGTGGGTTGCCCACCACAGCCGCTTTGACATGCGACGCAATTCCTACGCCAAACACCTCTGCAGCACAGAACAAAAGGTCGACCTCATACTTATGACCGCCATCATAGGGGCCATCACCAGTCCTTTCTTCTTGTTCTGTGTCTTCCTCGCCGTGATTATCACCAGGAAATATTACACCATCAGGTACCAGTACGAGAGACTGTAGAGCAGAGCTCTTCAGGTTTTGGGTGCAGAGTGTGATTGACATTTTAATGTCATTTTGTATTCAGGATACCTAGTGTAAGTAATTGAATTGTAATACAATTGTAATAATTATTGTAGGTAATATCTGAATGTAGGTATTGACATTTTAATGTCGGCTGGTATTCAGGATACCTAATGTAGTGTAAGTAATTGAATTGTAATACAATTGTAATAATAATTGTAGGTAATATCTGAGTGTAGGTGGTGTTGCGTAATCACAAAAATTGTGGTCCAGGTTTAGATTTGTGAAACATTTCGTGGTTATAGCACTCACGTTGGAGGGCAGGCGTGCTGAAAATGGTGTTTGGGTAATCAAAGTTAATCTTGTAGGTTGTGTACGAATTGTGTACGAACGGGGTGAGTTTTTGTACGTTAATGGTGCACTATTGAGTTACTAGATACGGGTATGCAGGTATACGTTTATGTATTCTGTATGCACACGTTCATGAGGTGGTCATAAAAATCTATTTGATCGTTGTAGCCTGGTAACTAATGTTCAATAAATCAAGGTGACAAAAAAGGAATAAAATAGTTATTTACAATAAAGTTGAAGCATAAAATGAATAAAATTGGTTTTTAAATGTCTAATGATGAAGATACTTAGAAGTTTTAGAGTGCATCGCCTCTCATCGTGACTGTCACCACACAAATTCAACTAACACAATAACCACAACCAAGACTGAACAAATACCTAGCTATTCATATTAATTAAAGATAATCAGAAAACCTGGCATAAAGGTCTTCCGGTAAAGAAATGAACGTTAATACTTATGATGCTGCTCTTTTTTTTGGAAACACAAGTTAGCAGATTTCAATAAAATTTATGATTATTTTTTTCCTTCGGACTTGAATTTCCTTCCGCTCCTATACCATATCAGTGTTCTATAATCATGCAAATTCGAGCTAGAAAAGAACCCGCTGCTCTGACCGGCTCTTATACAGAGTGCGGCAGTCAATCCTGCATTTTTAGGCTTCCACAGCATCCTCAAAAATGCAGAATTGACATCCGCACCCTACATTTGCCGTCAATTAGTGGTCCCAGAGAGGAGATATATGCAGAGCTAAACGTCAGGTCGACCTACCTTCTGTTGAAATACCGGGTGTCCTCAAAAAATGTATCCACTGACCCATCTACGTATATATGATACTGGAACCATAAAACAGTTTAATTCTGTTGTATGATATATGATAACAAACTGTTATGTATATATAACAGTTTTCCGGTATCATATATACATACATCGGTCAGTGGAGACATTTTGTGGACACCCGGTATGGTGCGGTAATTGCTCGTGACTGACCATATTTCTTCGGCTTACGGCTGTCCTGCTTCTCAGCACCCATTACTTTCTCCTTGAACTTTTATCTTGTTATACAAACTTCGCTCCTGACTTGCTGTTGCCATGTGCTCTGAATCGTGTGGGGGGACACACCTAGTGCATTTATTGCCCGTGTTTTTAACTCCATTGGGAATGATGCTTTCATCTGTCCACTTTTTGGGTGGTTAGGGCGTCTTAAATTTACTTATAATTCAAGTTACCAGAGTGAAAACGTCATGTGATGCCGCTCAACCTCAACAAAAACTTAATTTTCTTTACGAATGAAGAGAACAAAAACTTCGAGTGAGGAAACTGACGTGAAGCTGAACCAAGGATATTAATACACTGTTATCTTTTGTCTTTTATTTTAAACAAGACACTAAAGAATCCAGACTTTCTATTTTTGCAAGATTCTTATCTGAAACACTCTAACCTAATGCAGACTTTCTATAATTCGGAGAAAATAAAGTTTAATTATATTTTCTTACACTAAAAATTTTGTATTGATGTTCTTATGAATAACATGAGCTAATTTTATTTTATTTATAAAAAATCTAAATAATTATAATTGAAATTACTGCCCAACTCCAGTCAGTCAAACGTAGGAATATAACAAAGAGAACGAGGGACCGTACAGCTGGGTAGGAAACATAGTCACGTCTGGGTGTGGTGACATGCAGACGACCGCACTCAAGCGAAAGCACTGGTGAATTAAACATGTACTGCACAATCACACCATGAACGAAAGAGCTTCGATTGAAAATGCAATGAAAATACCACAAGAAAATAGATATTTAAATCAAGACGGCTTCCATGATTCCCGTCTATAAAGAGAAAGGAACCAATAACTATGCACGGCAACTCTCGTCTCAGTCGGACGTTTAATGCTCAAATCTGGTAAGCGCGATCCAAAAACTTCGGCAGGAAACTTCGTACGTGAGGCAAAGGTGCTGGGTACAGAAAGTATAAAATAGGTCTAACGTTTTTTACACGGAGAAATTAGTCAAGTCGACGCATGTACGCTGCATGGCTCTGCGAGTTGTCTAGGGTTTGAAAGCTCAAACTAACTCCGCCATTTTGGTGAAGTGTCAGGTGTGACTCAATGTCGGAATCTGCTTAAATCAAGACCTGGAATGATAGAATATTTCTATTTGCATCCGTAACATAGCGGCAACAACATGGATCTTCTTCTTTACATCAGTAAGTTAGTGGTAATAAGATTAATTTTTTTGTTTGTATCAGCAACGAAGTGGCAACAAAATTTGTATTCTTCTTTTCATCAGTAACATAGCGGTAATAGTTTCGATCTTATTGTTTGCATCAATAAGAGTTGCAATAGTTTGCTGAGGCTGCAGGATGCCATTCCAGGCAAGGATTGTGTAAGATGGGACCAAGAGGTGGTCCAGCCTGTGTTATACATGATCTGTAGATGATAAAAAAGCAGGTTCTCATTCCAGAGCTAGCGGAAGACTTCATGGACACAATTGCGGTTGAGCAATGAATTTGAAAGGAAGTACGTAGTGGCTCCTAAAGTGCGGCACTCTATCTCTATGGTGGATACGTAGATTTGGTAGAGTTTCCAATTTCACCTTATGGAGAGGTAGGGCTGACATCAACCTGTGGTTACTATACGAGGTCAACAAATAGGGTCAGGGCTTTAGGTTCTTACTCGAGTGCAAAATGGTAGGAGTTCCAATGATTACTAATATTAGGGCTAACAACTAATATTTAATAATTTTTGGCTCTGGTCAAATTATATATAATTGGGCAACAAATTTCATGGCGAAGTTTTGGAGTATTCGATGATGTGAGAGCTTTTCTTGATTGCTTCATCCCAGTTTTTGCCATCAAACTTTTCCACTTTGGTCTTCTTGACGGTGTTGGAGTCGATGCAATTGATGTTGACACCTGACCCACAAGAAAAAATGAAACGTTAATAATATTTCCACTATGAGACTTTCGGCAATGGGAGAAAGAAAAGAAAAAAAACAGGATATTTCCAAAACAGATTGTACCAAACATCATAAGAAAATAAACACAAGTAACACGTTCAGCGGCAATATCCTGTATGATCGAATTCTACGATTGTGGACATTGGAATCGCTTTGTTTCTGAATTTACCCAGTATCACAACTACTGCATTTTGCAAAACATTAGGTGGGGTGGAGCCACGGTAGAGGAAACAAGGTAGGGTCATTTCTATGGGGAAAAATACACCTCCTCTTGTTCGGCTAGCCAATAGAAAGGCTTTTTTTCAAACACACTTTGTGACGTCACCATTGCGACATGTCGTTAGGCCAATAGTGAAGCCAGATTTGAGGGTAGCAGTGCTACCAGATGCAATATGAGCGCTGCTATTGGTTCATTGCCGTGACGTTACCAAAACCACACCGTCAACGAAACAAAGACAGGTTTGAACCTACCTTGTTTTCTCAACCGAGAGTGGTGCTCACAACACAGCACTCACGGCTCGTGAGGCCATGCAAACTGCGCACATTATTGAGCGACAAAGTTCCTATGCCTCAAAACTTGTTGCTGCTAAACGTGTCTTGAGTAAATTGATCACAAAATCCTGTCGTAATTTATTTCAATTGAATAAGTTTGAGAATTTCTTTCAGTTGAACTGAAGGTCCGGAGCGCTCGGCATTACGTCAACGAACATGTAGCATTTAAGAAGAGCAAACAATATGCTGCCGCTAGACAATCTAAGAATGCAAATTGCGCGACTCACAAGACATCGTTATGTTTTGCAATTCAACTCATCCGAATTGAAATTCTCAACGAGGTCAAACACAACTCTTGTATAGCAAGTGAGAATAAACAATCGAAATGCTGCTCTAATAAAATGGGGAGTTTTGAAACCCATTACCCCAGTCTAACTTTTTCGCCGCCTGCATGCATGTTTTTCGCGGTCTAAGCGATTTAAGCGATTAAATCGCTTAGGCGCCGAAAAACATGCATGTAGGCTGCGAAAAAGTTAGACTGGGTACCCTTGAGGGTATGCAGATTTATCAAGTCTCAAATACAGTAAATTTTATAATTATATTTTCAAAGTAATTCAAAAAACGCCTACAAAATGAAAGGATAAATGGAAATTGATCTAAAAAAGGTAAAACGCAGGAATCATCGAAAGGTTTAAGTTTAATTAGCTTTTGAGTAACGTTTGAAACCCAAAATACACAGATCGTTTTATGATATTTTATTATATGTGTATATAGTTTTTCCTTATCTATCCTTGCCCTGTTATTTGCATTAAAATACCTTATATACTAAATGGTGTTTACTTTCACTTGCATAACTTTAATTCTGGATTTAGTAAAACTTTTTTACCATATGTTACACCGCGAACTACACCGCTGTAAAACTAAACCTCGTATTGAATTATCCAGGGTGTCTATAAAAAAAGCATCCACTGACCGATATATGTATATATGATACCGGAACCACACATATCAGAATAAAACTGTTGCATGGTTCCGGTATCATGCACACACGCATCGGTCAGTGGATACATTTTTTGCGGATTACACAGTATAGTAACTCTTGTGAACCCTATTTGCCATTTTCGCGCTCGGGATCGCATTTGACTCGAGCTCACCGTAGCCGTCGGGGTTGGACTTGGGGATGTAGAAGCTCTGGACGCCGCAGGTGGTGCAGAAGTAGTGCTTGGCTTTGTGGCTGTCGAAGGAGTAGGTCTTGAGCGAGTCGTGCCCTTGCAGCAGCTTGAAGTGCGACAGCGGCACGATGAAGTGCTGGTTCTGCTTCTTCACGCAGATCGAGCAGCTGAAAATGGCAGTTTCTATGTCAACCGGCCTATATTTTCTCATTTCTTTCATTTCCTAAAATATAAATGGGAAACTTAAAAAATATAAATTAAAGATTTGCCTATTCTCTTTTCTTAAAATGTAAAGAAATAGAATATAAAATGTAAAACATAAAATAAAAAATTAAAGAAAAACATTAGCCAAAAAATGTTAAACGTAAAGCATAACATGTAAAATGAAATGTCCCTTGAAGTAAAATGAGCCAATAAAATGAAATTTAAAAACATAAAACATAAATTGACAAATGTGAAACAAAAAACATAACGTGTAACATGTAATGTCTTTCGAAGTAAAATGCGACATGAGGCCTGCTTTCAGAGTGAGAGAAGAGCTGGCGAACAAATCACACTCACTCACGGATGTGACGTCTCAAGGTGATTAAACATGGATGAAAACAGCACAAGGACTGATCTATATAGTCTTATTTCTAGTGAGAAAATGCGGGGTCTCCTTCGGTATCTGGGCTTCTACAGGTCTGTGTTGCGTGTAGTTCCAAGTGATCCATCCACCTCGAATAGGCGCTAATTTAGGATGATGAGTTGGAGTTGTGGATGTAGATGTAGATATGGAGTTGTGGATGTAAATGTAGATATGGAGTTGTGGATGTAGATGTAGATATGGAGTTGTGGATGTACATGTAGATATGGAGTTGTGGATGTAGATGTAGATATGGAGTTGTGGATGTAGATGTAGATATGGAGTTGTGGATGTAGATGTAGATATGGAGTTGTGGATGTAGATGTAGATATGGAGTTGTGGATGTAGATGGAGATGGAGCACCAAGGGCTAAACAAGAGGGGTAGTGTGTGCCTGTGTGATGACAGACTTTGGTGGAAATCCTTGTCAAATTTCGAGCTGAAACTGCCAGTGCGACGGCGTAGTCTAGGCTGCGGAAAAAAAGTTCGGGTTCGTGCCAGAAATGACCTCCAGTGTTGTCACAACATTGTTGAGGGTCGAGAGAAACTGGGGGATGTTGTTGAATCGTGTATCCCTGATACGGACCTAGTCTAACCTTTCATTCGACTGTTAGAAATTTGAAAAATGTACTTGCTATTGGAGGCGGCATTCAACGAGTTTTGAGAAGAATCTAGTATCTTTAGATAGATCTAAAGCAAAGTGTTCATGTTATTGTACAGTTTTAAATCGAGTGTACAATTCCTACTGTGAAACACATTATTTCTGTCTTATTAAGAGCTGTTTCCCGTCATTGTTTGAAAATAATTATGAGCCAATTCTACGTCGTTTACAGTGAAAACAGCAAATTTTAAAGTGAGACACTTCAATTCTTGCTGTAAACACCGTCTAGGTAAACGCGTGAAAAGTTTCGCAAAACGTTACCAAGGAAAAAGAAAAATCACTCAATCACTTGCATCCTAGCCTCGTTTTGTAATTTCAACCGAAGACGAATACGTTCGCACTCTATCTATTAAAATCAATCATTAAACTCTGTATAAAGTACTGAACGCATTCAGGGAATGGCTTATAATTCCTTTTGAATCGCCAAAAAATCCTCTTAATTCACGTTTTGTATCCATTTTACGCCACAATTGGCTGCCACGAGTTGTCCAGAATATCGGGTGTCCTCAAAAAATGAATCCACTCACCGATACATGTACACATGATACCTGAACCACACAACAGTATAATTCTGATATATGGTTCCGGTATCAGTTCACGAAAGCTGAATTCTTCTGCAACCAAAGGTGAGTGTTGTGGCTACATTCTAATTCGAGGCGCTGAACAGTCCTCCCACGATGTAAAAATAACTGCTCTGTGCCTCTGAAATCAAACTATGGGAGACATACACAAGGAAGACGGGAATTTTTCTTCCCCAATTCATTTATTTCTGATGCTACGTAAAGAAAAAGATGAAGTCCTTCACGGTTTCTGCACTGACATCCACATTCCAGTTTCAGCGATAAAAACAAAAGCCAGCGAAGCGTCTCAGTTTTCAAGGACTTCTGCTGTCACGCTAAAATGATTCTTACAACGAGGGGAGCTCTAATTCTGTATCCCTGGCGCACGACAACCGCCGTTGAAAATAAATTAGAGTTCTACAAAAAATATCTACAGACCGAAGTATCTACTGATACATTCATACTTGTGTATGTCTCCCGTAGTTTGATTTCAGAGGCGCAGAGTAGTTATTTGCACATCGTGGGAGGACTGTTCAGCGCCTCGAATTAGAATGTGGCCACAACAGTCACCTTTGATTGCAGAAGAATTCAGCTTTCGTGAGTTACTCAGGTGCTACAAATTTACATACAAACATGAAACTTGCATTAGTTCTGACAGTTGAGGAGTTGTTTCTATTCCCTTTTGAAGCGGGATCCTGAGTGAGAGATAACTTACAGAGTACACGGATCACACCACACAGCACACAACACAACACACAGAGCACACCACACAACACACACAGCACGCAACACAACATAAACAGCACACAACACAACACACAGAGCACACAACACCACACACAACACACAGAGCACACAAAACAGCACACAACACCACACACAACACACAGAGCACACAAAACAGCACACAGCGGGCACCCACTTGCAGTCAATGACGGTGATGACGGCAGGAGCGCGCGCCTCAAACTTGACGGCCCCGCAGTGGCAGCCGCCCTTGTGTATCACCAGCCCCTCGGTCATCTGGGGGGGCCATTAGATCAGATTATTATACAATATGTCCCACAAAAACCCGAAGCGAGTATTTATTTTCCCGTATCAGTAATACCATCATAATCAGTAAAACCTTTTCTACAGGTTAATTTTGAAGGATAATTTGCTAGAAATTAAATGCTTATGGTATTCTTATGATGGTATCACTGATTCGGGAAAATGAATACTCGGTTCGGGTTTTTGTGGGACGTACTGTATACCTAAAGCCTCCCTAACCACTGCACGGATCTTCCAAAGAGGAGAAGGATGGAGACACTATTTAGCATGGCAACACGGGATCTGTACACAAGGTGTGTTCCCTCCCACCCAAGATGTAAATATAAATATGTACGTGTATTGAAAAATTCCAACGAACGTACTCCAAATGACTAGAAGTGCACGACATGGAACCAAAAACATGTGACAATTTGCGCCTAATAATATCTGGAAAATGTATGCGACCACTGGTTTATGTTGAGAAACATGCACATGTTCATCCAAACATGCACATGTTCATTGCGCATTTATTTATTATACGCAAAAACTATACACGGGATACAAGCACAAAATAAGCTATCGAGTTACCTGAAACAACATTCTTGTATCAGCGTGTAGTACACACCTTGAAAGCGGCGTGTTGTCTGTGGGAGTATGAGAGGATAGCTTGGAATGTCTGCCCTGGGACCTGCAATGTAAGAACATGGCGTCAGTTGATCAGTTGGAAGAAAACGACACACGGAAATATTGAAGTTATGTTGCACTAGTAGTTATTGTTACTCTAGCAAATAGGTTTTGTAACACTAGTAGTTAGTGTTACCCTAGCAAATAGGTTTTGTTGCACTAATAATAGGCGTGCTTTAACATTAAATCATAACCGTCTGGAGGGTGAATGAAAAGATATAACGAATATGGTTTTATGAGATTCCTGTCTTCTCGTAAAACGAATCAGTGTGCCGTTTGAGTGTTCTAAATCACACTCCTTCAAATGTTCAGAGCAAAAGCTACTCTATATGATAGCAAGTTGAAAATTATTCATCTCTAACAAGCTGATGCGGCAGCAAATAGTCATTCCAAACTTTCCAACCGACCGTGTCGTGCTTAGGAAAAAGTTGTCATGCGCTGTATTACGCGATCCAGTTTGAAGTTTCTGAAATGCTTGGTCGTAGGATAATAAATACTTAAATGAAATATATCCCAAAGGAAGGTAGATAACAAGAATGGTTGAGGTGAAAAGACTCGGTGTTCAACACACGGACTTTATAACTAGGAATTATATTTGTTTGTAAAATGCGTATTTTCAAGCTATGACGAAGAAAGTGAAAATGTCCTATCGAAATATTTCTGTAAAAACATTTTCTTCTCAAATTCCCACAAAAAGCACAAATTCACCAACATCCAAGCATTAATACGTTTATAAGAGTAAATGAAACAAAGAAATCAATGAGATACTAGCTGGAGTTCATCACACATGGATTGGATGGGAGGGCAATTTCTTGATGTGAGGTGCCAATTTGGACGAATGTTACCTCAAAATCAAGCCTTGAATTCTCTCTATACAATAATCACAATAATTGTAATGTTAACACTTTGACTCCGGCAACTAACTATTAAGTTCAACGCCAAACTCAAATTTAAGTCAATTGTAGTAAACTATTTTGAAAATACCAAACATGAACAGGATCGTGCTTTCATTTAGCTTTGATTAAGTATTTATGAGAATTGAGTTTGCGACTACTGGTCGGTCAGCAGCATTATGAAAGTTACCTCCGTGTCCAACCGGTGGCACACGTAGCAGTCAAAGTGTTAACACATCATTTGTAGCTTTCACAACTCATTTGCACGGTCTGCCCGCGTAACTCTGACCCGTGCACTGCACACCTCAACACCTCTCACTGACTCAAACATTTCTGGTCTCGAATGGCAATTATGTTTTACATTATCATAGAAGTAATAAAATAGTTCATGTTCTGAATTGACAATTATCTAATGCAATTATTGTTCATGATCCCTGCATGTTAATGGTTACATGTCGTTTACATTTTACACACTAGTAGTGTTCAATATCCACGCTGACTTTTGCTCAGCAGTTCCCATCAAACATTCTGTGATCATGGCAAGCTATACAAGCTGAACTCTTTGTTTATGAAGCAAAATTCAGTCATTGATGTGGTTGATCTTGAGAGGACGCCAACGACAGGGCAGAGCACAAATATATCGATGTGGTACGAAAAAAGCAGCTGCGCTGATCTCTAATCTTATCAACACCTCTCTCTTCCCACTGATGAGAGAGGGGATTAGTGAGGG